>JAECUM010002603.1:0-161929 GCA_016617855.1 Megalonaias nervosa
AAAAAAAAAAACATATAGCATTACAACGACGTGACTCTTTCTCAAAACAACCATTACTAGGTAATGTGACTATAAGATATTTATATGAACCTGGTGAACTTCAAGGTGGTAAAAAAAAAAAGAGCAACTGATCCTATTTGGAGTGTAACCACACATAAAATTTTCAGCGTGGCAAGATCCACAGGTAGGCCTGCAATCTACAGACTAGATTCAACGCGGATTTGTACGTGAACAATTACAAGTAATTCCTGAAAATATACAATTACCACAGCCTTCACTTTTCTGAAAGCAGGACACGATTACACTCAAGAGAGGTCAGCATCACATTTTTGCGTGTATGACCGAAACTACTATTAATTCTATCCACGGTAAACTGTCGTGGGTCATTAGAAGAATACTGCCCACAACATTATTGTGTTACAGCAAGCACAGTGATTATTTTGTTTTTGTTTCAGCGTCATGATCATGTTTCAAGATCAAAGTAACGCTTACTTTTTTGTCAGATCGCTGATAACCAGCTAATTTTGTCCTTACCATATCATCGCCATTGCTAGCAGTGGTTTCCTGAGTCATTTGCGCAGTCTGTGATAACCCTCCGTAGCTGAGACATTCTTCTGACTCTCGACACTGCTAGATAAGCTAAATTTGACCATTCGATCCGATCATCGACAATCCATATATTTGTATCAGAAATAGTTAATCATTGTGACGAATGAATCGTTATAGCATATCAAAGAGTCCATGGAGATTTGTCCATGGATCATAGTCTGTGGAATTACTTCACGCATTAATCTCACAATGAATTTTATCTGGATGTAGTCTGATTAACTTTTTAAACTCTTTCAGTGGTTCATCAATAGCTCTATGATCAGCAGTTATCTCCTCATAATTACGAACTTTTTCAGCCATTCATGCGGAGATGATCCAACAAAGTGTAGTGGTTGACCATGATCACCACACATGATAACAGCAGTATTTCTCGTCAACATCCAAATCAAGAAACATTTTTAATACCTCCACGGATACCGTGCATATCTCATCCCTGATAATAATCATAGGAATATATTTCTCGCCCATTCGCTCAGGAGTCCATGTATCTCCTTTCCATCTAAAGAAGCTGTGATAAGTATGAGATTTAACTCCTCGTTCGCTCATTTCTCTGGCAAGCCGGTGAGTCTGAGTTAGTACAATCATATCAAAATTCCGAAATTATTCAATCGCACGTGTCGTTTTACCAGAACCTCCCGGTCCATTGAGATAAACTGTTTTATGTCTGGCCACAGGATCATATACCGATGGTGATGATGAAAGTTTTGACATCTGTTTATTTTTATAATATGTTTCCTTAGATTCAACGTCGGCGGATTCAAAATAACTAAGAATTTTTTCTCGTTTTATTCTCCATTCGCCCTATGATACATCAACCCCGATATGTAATTGTTTTAGCAATCCTGTATTTTCTTTATTGATATATAATGAATCTGTGGCGACTTTAACTGTGGTATCAGAAAATCTATTTATCATTGATAGTAAGTTTACCGAAACGAGTAGCTCACAACTGTACCTAATTTAGTTCCGTCCGATAAGTAAGCACTATCTCGACTTATAAATGTGCCTCTCTCCCTTGTATCAGCAATTATGAAATGAAGTTCAGCATCGTCGATGATTAATCTCGTACAATGTCGTTTAAGATCACATGATCCTCCTTGTGTAAATTTACCAATTATTTCTCTGCCAAGATCTTTTGCAAGATTAGTTTCGAGATCGGTATCGTCCGGATTTTCATCAGGGGAATATTTCTTCTGTTGTGGTAACCAAACTTGTTTCTGCGGACGATATGATATAATTGCTTCACTTACAATCAACGATGTCAATATTTTTGTATCAAGCATATATCGTAGTAACATTACTGGAGCCCAATCGCATTCGCTAAAATGTTTTCCAAACCAAACAGCGACAACCGGATGAATATTTTTCGGTGTAAACTCGAATAACTCAATACATGCAAATCCAGTTAAGTCAAAATCTGGTAAAGGTCCATTTGTCGCAACTCTGGTCATCTCGTGTGTTGGATGTCCAAATGTTTTGAAATACTCAGAACACTCTCCCATTCCAAGAAATCTTCCAGGATAACATCCAACCATATCAACTGAGCTAACGTCCTTATAATCGTGTTTAGTATTCCATAACCCACCGTGTCCTTATTCGACACAACTGTGTTGGACATCTTCAAGAAATTCCCTTCTTGTTGGTTTCCATGAAATTTCCTTCTGAGTAGCATTGGCAGCAACTGAAGGAAGGGTGAAGTAATTACTGAGTAATCGTTCGATAACATCAGTATCGTTCGTGTATTTCAACGCAAGATTTTTCATTTCGTTATAAAGAGATTCTGCACGATAAATATCTCCATTAGGTAGTACAAAATGATCATAATTCACAGATTCTGAACTTTCAAACAACCACATGGATACAGTTTCGCTCTTACTGATATTTCTGATAAAATCAAACATATCACCGTTATAAAATTCAACAGTTCGATTTCGTGGAAATATTGTTGTGTCTGGCGTCCACGCGTGTGCGTTATGATCAACGATTTCTATCGAAACTCCCTTGGATTTATATTTTGATTCGTACAAAATCTCTCCGGTTAGTGTCTTTACCCTTATTGGAAATCTTAATTTTGTTCAGCAACGTCTTTGATAGATGCTCCATGTTCCTTGATACGCTCGGCCCACTCATTTATTTTTTTTTTTATGTCTTAGACCCGTTAAACCATTTCCACGCATCGCGTTTGTAAAGTGTTCTGTAACTCGCTCAGCTACACATTTCAAGCGAGAAATTTTCATCGGCAACAGGTCATTAACACTAGGTTTATCATTCAGCGGATATATCGCATAAACAACTGCCGTCACAGGATATGCTCGATCATAATAATTTTTGTCGATACCAGTCAGTATTCCTGGTTTGGAATTTTTATTTAACGTGACAATATTTGCAGCGCGGTGTGATTCTTGAATAGGGTTAGGTTTATCACGGATGATCCATGTTATGTCAGCGTTGTCTAGCGCAATGGTATCTACCGCTACGATACATTTTATTCTAAAAATATATCTTTGCTCGTCGAGATAATTAATAATTATCCTTGCTCGTTGGTCATTCATTGTAGCATCGACGTCTTGCATAATTCTGAATGTTGACCACACATGAGCCCGCCATCATTGCGAAATTCTCTCTTGGCTTCACGGGATCGATTGATTAAAGTTTTATGCGTCAGATCAAGTAGAGCTCACCTCGGTAAGTCAGGGATTATTTTGTCAAGATCAAATCTAGCTTTAGAGGGCTTAATCGCAGATAATCTCGTAAATTCTTTAATGTTATAATTAAGGCAAATATATATTTAAATTAAAGTTTAACTTATGATAAAGTGATTCAAGCAAAGAATAATTGTAGGTGGTTAATGATTACTTCTGCAACTCCTTGTAGTCGGGCTTGTGTAAATGAATTATGTGGATATCACTGCAAAGCGTGCGGCGAGCAAGTCTGGAACCAAAACCATATTTAAAGTGTAACGTCGGAGTCAGGGGTGAAACGCAGTTGTGTGTAAAATGCGGCGGTAAAAAAATACAGACAACTGAAACGGTATTACGATAAATCTCCAGTAAAAAACACTGAAGACTATCTCGCTAGATTTTCACGCTAACATCCCATAGTAATAAAATAATAATTTAGACAAATAATATTACTATATAAATGAAGCAAAATGAATTTGTAAAGCATCCCATCATCAAAGATTATGAGGCATCGGGTGCTGGTATCGTCAGAAATTGTAGACTAAACAAACCAGTCGGTTTTGTTAATAATGCTGGTTATCTCATATTCTGTGTTGGGGGGATATATCTTTGTCACAAATTTGTATATGAATGTTTACATGGACTAATCGAAGACAGTCTTGTGATTTATCATATTAATTCAGACCCAAAGGTTAATTCTTTGAGTAAATTACGAGCTATTACTCAGAGTCAGAATTGCAAATTTGGAGATACCGGCAAGTATATTAAATCTGCAAGAGCAGTTATATCCATAAATACAGACACAGGCAAAGAAATAGAATTTTCATCGATAAATGCAGCTGGCAAATATTTTGATATTGTCACATCTTCAGTACAACGTGTAGCAAATAATAAAACCAGATCAGCATTTTCAAAGAAACACAAACAAAAAATAGCATTTCAGTATCTCCCGACTGTGTCCGTCACTTCTGAATCTGCTTCGGCTTAATTCAGTTGTATACTAGATGAAGGGAGATAACTGTCAAGTAAAACTTTCCTCCAGTGGAGAGATTAAAGAGTAATCTCACTGGTATTTTATAACAAATTACGCTTATAAAAAGAATTATTTGGGGGGGGTGTTTTTTTGTGTTTTTCAAAAACATCCTTGTTTTTCTGACTTTGTCAGATTTGTTGCCCTCTCCCGACTTTGTCAGGGACAATAGTTAAGAAAAAAGATAAAAACAGACAAGCCACAATGTAAATCTAGGTGAGCTATTTCTGGATTTCCAAATATTCTATAAAAGGACATTCTGACAGAATAGAACGACTGAAGGAGTCCCAAGGAAAGGTAAGTTTAGTTCGATTTTCACAATTTTGAGGGTAAAAACTCCAGCCTCTTTTCTAATTATTTCTATTAGAGAATTCAAAAAGTCTCTGGAAAAAGAATTATTTTCTGGTCCAAAAACGATAAAATTTTACTGAAAAACTGTGAAATCAGACTCAAAAACAAGGGTTTTACCAAAGATTTCTTAATTTTTCTAATTTGCTCATTTCAAGAACGAGTCGGGATTTTACCCTCAGAATTTCAAAAATTTAGACTGAAAAACTGATTTTTTTCCCCATAAGATTGCATAAAAATGATGTTTCTTTCTGACCAAAAAACAAGAAATATAAAATATTATAAATCTTTAACTTAGTTTGATCTTCCTACAGTTTAACGTTTTCATCGAACTTTATAACAATCACTTTTTGGTTTTATTTTAAACAAATATTTATTATATAATGAATTCCGAAAATAGTAATGCAATTATTTCTGAGATTAAAATATTAAATGATGATGATATAGAACTTTCTGACCAATTGGATCCTGAAAAAAATCACAAATGATTTTGAAATATTACAGGAACGGAAATATGATGGAACATACACACTAGCAGCCGAATACCGGTTTATTTAATTACTCCAGCAAGCGATGAAACAATCGTTACTTTATGTCGATGATGATAAGAATATTCGGAAAGTCGTTTCACTCGCAAAGGCGATTGAGAAAGTTATATCACAGTTATCACGCGAAAACGAAATAAAAAATATTGTGAGTTCACGTGTAAGACAGTTGAAAAAATGCACGTATGATTGTAAACACACTGACGGAATCCTTGACTTTCTTCCCGACTCTGTCAGGGGGATTGTGAAAGTGAAAGTTGTAGCACCGAATAATATTTATTTTTATTCTGATTCAGATTCATATTTATTTTTTAATTCTTTTTATTTTTTTAGGAGATTTCACAAAAATCAGCCACGAACGCACTTTACAAACTTATTGGCAAATCTTCATTTCTTAACTCAAGCAAGTGTCCACGCTGGTCAGTAAGTCTGAAATGTATCCGTGATAATAGCGGATTATGATATTGTAGATAAACTGGATTAACGGGTACTGAAACAATTAAAAATCCAGGGGGGACTTCGGGGGTGAATGTGTATAGAATATATCCCTGTTGTGCCTGCCTCGATCTTTCTATATATACTTGATAGCTGCCATCAATTGCATCATAAACAAGATTGACTGCGATCGTTGATGCAATATTGACAATACCTGGTGATATATGACGACCTCCACCGTATGGATCATTGTTGTGCTTGAGGATGTCTGCCGGTGGGCCTGTTTTTCTCCATGATTCTAGTATCGCTGGAAAATATTCATCGATGATATCGTTAACTGATTTTGTTAACTCGTCATCGTTAAATCCTGTTATTATGAATTTTGGTAGTTCTGCTTCTGTAATAGAATATTTGTTCAGAAATAATTAAGTGTAGTTGTATATGGGGGTTCAAAATCGACGAATTTATCACCGTCGGCAATCACTGTTTCAATGATAAGTTTATTGACATACTTGAGGTCGGATGCAACCTGGTTTAGATGTTGTAACGTTGCAATGATCTGTTTTATGTCATCGTTGTAATATTGTGCGACACTAGAAAATAAATTTCGTAGTTTGTTGCTTACTTGTTTATGCTCGGACTTAATGACGTCGGAATATGATATGTGGTTTTCTATCATCATCATAATCGTATACAGTTCTTGATAATTTAGGAAACCTTGTACCATCAGACGTACTAAAATATTCTCTCTCAAAATCCACTAGAATTCCATCCTGGTAAATCTGTCTACCTGATTCCATATATTTCCATGGATGAATTTTTCGATACTCTGGAAGGGAACAAAAATATTCGTTTGTCTGTGATAAAGTCACCACGTTGAGGTTCTGGTGGTCCTTGATGCAGAATATACAATTATGTCAGTAACAACGACACGTCTGCGGTATTTTTTTAGTTTTACTCTATACTCATCAATGATATTTTTCAGTTGGGTCTGCAACAAACACACTTGCTCGTATCTGAAACGTTGAACGTCAGTCGATTGGTTCATTGTATAATTTAAGTAGGTGGTAGTTTAGCGATTAATTCAAGACACCAATAGTACAACATGACGTGGCTTTTTTCTTTGGGTTCCACCACAAATATTCCCTCGTCGTTTTGATCCAATATCACTAACATAGATCCAGAGGATCCACTAACTGGATAACGCCGTGAAATTGCAGCAGATACTGTAAATGTTGTAGTGCCGAGTATTGAAAATCTGCATATGCCGGTAAACTTAGCGCGATGTTTGATGGATTTATTGAGTGGTGACCATAATGCTGATCCAGACGCTACTGTATATACTACATTATCGGTATTTTTTTTTATTTCAGAGAGTTTAATGTCGATGACTGCTGGGCTTCCCAAAAATTCGTTAATAGCTCTATTTGTGTTTCTACGAAAAT
This sequence comes from Megalonaias nervosa, assembly GCA_016617855.1. Classification (NCBI taxonomy): domain Eukaryota; kingdom Metazoa; phylum Mollusca; class Bivalvia; order Unionida; family Unionidae; genus Megalonaias; species Megalonaias nervosa. Next base: position 7,094 of record JAECUM010002603.1, read on the forward strand.
TCAAAAACGTGTTTACATGAGTAGTATAATCAAATCTAAATTTGGTCATTCCATCATTGATTGTCATTGACGATGTCATCATCGGGATATTTCTATTGTCGACGTATTTCTTCGTTGCGGCGTCATCGTTTGATTCTGGTTATTATTAGCCATATTGAGAGAACCAGTCATGGTATCACCGGCGGATAGTAAACGATCATTGATCTCAGTTCTGATCGTGATGTTGTTGCTGTCTACGTATCTTTTTGTTGCCACATCATCGATTGATTTTGGTTCTCACATTGATAATTGTATTTCTGCTTATGTTGAGATCGCCATACATAATATCTCCAATTCTTCTGATGCGTCAGCAGTCTCTCCTATGAGTGTTAAGATTGATTCATCTGAATTGTTAATTTTACCGTTTTTCGTAAATACTGCTAAGTTATCTTCGGTTGCATCTGGAACTCGCAGAATAATATCAGTCAACGGGATATTACTCGTCTTTAATCGTCCTTGATGATCCTGAAAAACAAAAACAGCTTCGTTTTGGTCCACATCTACGAGACGCAAAAGATTAGCGAGCTCATCCTTGACCTGGTCAAACGTTGCATATTTGGATAATTCACCTTGAGGCTTGCCCCGAGCAGATCTTCCGAAAATATCTACCATTGTATATTCACTAAGGCCTGTTTAAAATGTTGGACAACGTGGTATATTCGTGCACAACTTTATGAGGTGGTGTTAGAGACCTTGACACAGCGTCGAGTACAGCAGTTACTTCACGGCCACATATTGGCGGATCAGTTATTATCTGTGTTGGTAATATTGAATACCAGATCGGTGGAATGCTATGTATTTCAGCGTCGAATTATTTTAAAAATTTTTTTGGTGGTGCCAACCCATACGAATCAAAATAAACAACTCCACGTGGATCAATCGCGTATGCAACCCAGTGAGTACCGGACCAGAACTTCCATTGAGACTAATGATACCGGTTTCAACACAATTTAGTTGTTTTGGTAATTGATCACGCATAAAAACACCCCTGAAGTTTTTGATGTTTAATTTTTTAGCAGCATCAGGTAAATTGAAATTGGACATAGGAAGCATCAACGATGTGTCCCGGGCAGTCTTAGACCTTTCTCCGTGGTTAAACCGTATCATGAATGAGGAGTTCCTGGCAGTCTTAGACCCAATCCGTGAACGGATCAACCTTTTTTGGAAGTATTTAGTCCGTGACCTGTTGCTTTCTTTAGTGCCAGCCCAGCGGCAGTTCCAACAGCGCCAAGTGCAGCTGCTTTTGCAACAGCTGGGGCTGCAGAGGCTACCAACGCTGGTATAGCTGCAAGATGTGAAAATATACCACCCGTCTTGACTGCGTCTTTAATGGCGCCCGCAGAAAGATCAAGTCTAACGCCGGTCTTTGATCGTTTGGCGTCACTGAAGTGCTTGAGCTGATGTTCAGTTAGTGGTAGTTTATTTTGACCACCTGCGATTTGTTCTGATTTCAGTAATATTTTTATTCCACAGTTCCTTTTTGATATTGATTGTAGCTTTTAATCTGATCAGGAGTCAGGTTGACACAAACATGATGATATGAGATTATAATATCATAGACGATTTAATTACATGTTATATGTTTCCCACTAGGGCATCAATAACTCTCATTCGTCCAACAACACCTTCAAGCAACATTGTTTTGTCTGAGAGTATAACAGCGATTGCTCTGTAATTAGCAATAGCTCCTCTTTCCACACGAGCATGAAAGTGTATATCAACGACAGATTGTCTAAATAAATCCAGATGTTCCAGCGAAAAGTAATAAATCGGATACAGCGTTGTAAAATCTTGTTGTGATATTTGCAGACCAGAATCAATATTTTGATCACGCCCCATAAATATCATCAAACGATGATATGCACGTGCAACATGATTGTTATCAAAATTCAGTAATATATCTTCGGATGGTTCTTAACGTCCATTTATTTTCAGTGAAGCTTCAGTAATACCAAGTTTGTCAAATATCATTATGCTGTGTTCTTGTGAGTTTACTCGTTCAGTATTTTGGAAAGCAACAGATATATGTCGCGGTGCAGAGACACCTTGCTGTGATGATATCTGCCATGTGAATAAACCATTAATTGTACTTTGAACACTATCTGTGGTCATCGACAACCATGATAATGTTGATTAACCACCGGAGTCCATAAAAGAGAGCAGCCGTTGTTCTTCAGCGAGTGATGGTATCATAGTTGGCATCCACAATGAAAGTTTTGTCAGTATTACTTTATCAGCATCACCAGCAGGTTGCCAGACTGCACTATCGTCGGTAGCCTTTCTTACAAGTACAACTGTATGCTTGGCTCCAAAAATAACCTTTCCGACATTTCTGCAAAATCAAAAGATATGTGACTGTGGAATTGCACATGAGAATCTTCTGCTTCCATCTTTCAGCATTGATCGACGTGCTGCTAATCCTTAATTGAATTCTGCATTGGGTCCAATAACAACCGATTCTACATCTGCATCGTCAGCAGGGGCCGTATGCTTTTTTTGGTCGTCTTGTATTATACTGTCTATTGTCAGAGTGGTTTGAGGCATCCTTCACAAACATCATTGACGGACCAGCGGATCGTGAATAATCATCGGAATATCTTGCTAGACCCAATATCGTCGAGGCAACGTCGATGTCTTTCTGAATTGATTCAATATTTCTTCCGTCGATGATATACGTGGCACTGTTGAACAACGCCATGATGCCATTATTAACAAAACCAACCCTAACATCAGCTCCATATTCAGTAGCATCTGTTTTTAGAATTTCACCTTCAACTTCAATAAATACTTCAGCGGGTAAAAAATATCTGCTTGTATCATGAACTTGCAGCTCACTTCGCCCACGCTGATTTGGCTGTCATGCGTCATAAGAATAATACTGATAATCACTCACCGATTCATCTTTGAAGACTGACGCATCCATATCAAATGCGGGATCAGATACACGCTTGAACATCTTTATTATACTTGTTATCGTCTATCACGAAGACCACTTCCTGCTATCAGACTAGCAGTTATATTTTTTTCTTTTCTGATAGGGGTACACCAGCCAACTCTGCTAGTTTTTGATTTGCAGCTTGATTTATTATTTTGCTGACACCTGCAGGCATAACTTCAGTGCTGAGTAATTTTAATGGCTAAGGTTTTCGTCGTATGAATCGTGCTAGTCTATCCTTGATTGCTGAGAATGCTTAGCTAGCAACATCACCAACAGCAGCAATACTTTTATCACGAACAACGTCAATAACTTTCTTGGATAATTGATTTGCAATCGGTATTGCTTTTGGGGCTATCCTTCTGAATAGACCCTGAACAACATCACCGAGTCTATCTCCGTAGATCGCTTTATAGGTTTGTAATCGCGAATATATCACCCTGACCATTACAGGTCCATGCTGAGCATTATGTATGATCATATTATTTTTCTTGTCACTGATCTAATTGTATCAATCATCAACGATTTCATCGTCGTGGTAATAATCGTCATCGATTTCATCGATGAGGGACCGATAAACATTAATATCCATGATACCTCCTGTAAACAATCTCTGACAAATAGCAGCTGCTTCATTAATGATTTCTGGGGAATTATTGCCGGCTCGTTTTCCGCCAATCAGAATCTCTAGTCGTTCAACATCTTCAAGGACGTTATTGGGGCATGAGGTAATAAGGCCACTTCCCCCTGGTACCTGTACCAGTAGTGGCAATAACACTTCCAGTGGCACCGGGGGTAGAACTTGCATCCTGCCATTCTTCTTCTTCCTCACTTGTTGTTTTAACAGGTTGCTCTGATTGTTGTTTTTGTGGTTGTTGTTGTGGTTGTTGTGGTTGTTGTTGTGGTTGTTTTTGTAACCATGAAAAATAGTTATCTATTCCATTGATAAATTCAGTATGTCTTGTATCATCATTTCGGGCCCGATCAACTCCGTAGTGTATGCGAAATATCTATTTGTACCAGGCTTCACGACCTACACGATAATCAGCGTACTCGGGTTTCAAAAACTGGTTCTCTGTTATTACAACTTTGCGCGACAAACGCAGGTAATTTTGCCGCGTCAAGTTGTTTTATAAAGGCAATACTCTCTTCGGTAAATTTAGCATTCACTTCAGTTCTGAGTATTGCTTGTTCTGGTTCTGATTCTGGTTCTAGTTCTGATAGTCTGTTTATCTGATGCTTCGGCTACTTCAGAACGCAGCTGGTCAATACCCTCAAGTATTTCTTGTTCCCGCGTTTGTGGTTAAGCAGCAGCTATTTCAGCTGGAAGTTCTCGTAGAATCTTTTTTGGTTTTTTTTAGTTCTTTCTGCTATTTTTCCAGTTGCTTTAGTGGTTTGCTCTAACATGGGAACAAGATCTTTGGTAGCCTTTGTAACAGGTTCAAATAATTGTTCCGCACCATCTGTAAATTCCACTTTAGATTCCTGATGCTCTTGTAATTTTTGTTTGACAGAATCACAGACGGGGAGATATTTCGTAATTGCTTCTAGTCGCTGTCGAGCTAGTTTAGCTGTGTGAGATTCCATGGTGAGTGTTATTTATGATATAATAATGATTTAATTACACAAATACCTAAAGTGATCAGAGATAACTGCAATCTTCTGGTTGTATTTAGCGGAGTTGATCTCCACATACTCGTTAAGGCCGCAGGAGTTGTCGCCGCTTGACACACACGCGACCGCACTTGACTGATTCACACGGTAGACGCACTTAGCGTTTGAAAATATTTGATGTATACAGGTAAGGGACCGCTCGCTATATGGATTTCACTTCCAGTTTGGTTTCACAGAGGTGACGACAAACTGGTAGGTAAATGAGGCCGCAAACACAAACGTCAAAGATAAAAAAAAAAAAATTAGAGAGAGATTTCGGTTGGTTAGAGGCTTCGGTGACCTTTTCGTAGGAAACTTTATTTTCGCGAATGGACTTGTCTAAAAGTTGTCCGATTACACACACCCCCGCCCCCCTTTAGCGTTATTGACGCTTGTATTTTCATTTTCGTAGGAAGTTTTATTTTTTTTAAAAAAATACTTGCTCCAAAAGTTTGTCCGATTCAAACCCCACCCCACCCCCACCCCCACCCCCGCTGCTTCTGTTGTTGTTTGTTAATGTTTAAAACTTGTTCTGTCACAACAGGTTTGAGTTTGAGAGTTTTGTAATTCTCAAATGACTGCTTGTTATGAACACCTTTTAACAAGTTCACTGATCATTAAGGAGATGTATCTTTTTTGTAATAATTTTGTATTCAGCGCATGATTATTAATAACATCCAGTAGTAGCTTGTACTCTGTTCAATGTTTATTGTTAATATCATCAAATGTGTCAGTGACGTGAATTTTACTAACATAAGCAATGAAGTTTTTCTCATCAAATTTTGTGCACCTTCTGAAAGTGATCTTCCCTTGTCTCTTTGAAACATGCCATTCTTTTAATGTCCTGATTATCGTGCGATGCCAGTCGTTTAAGCTACATTCGAACATTCGAAATGTATAGAATTGCAAAAGAAATGTGTATTGTTAGCAGCAGCCAGATCTTTGAGTTGCACGTGTTCCTCTACTGATATATTCTTTCAACTCTTTAAGCCATTTTATCTGACATTTCAACAGAAGATTAAATATTTGTTTAGTTTGGCAATGAAAACCTCTACAGAAGTTACATAACCACTAAATTCTATAATTCTTGTGTAAAGAATAATCTTTTCACTACATGTAGAAGTTATCCACTTTGGATTATTTCAATATTTTCATCAATTATATTCTCATCTTCTTTGACTTGATTGAACTGCTCTTTGTGTCTATTCTTCAGATTTCTATCTCCTCGGGAACTTTTATATTTTATCTCTCTTCAAAAACACATTCAAGCGGATATTTAGGCCATGTAACATGTTTTATATTTTCCTAACGTACTCGTCTGTTGACTGTTTTTTCTTCAGTCGTAACAAAAAAAACTCCTTTGTAGTCAAGAATCCTATATTAGTAGGTGCAGTATATTGATTTGATGTTGCATTCATCGAAATTATTTGAATTGTCCTGGTCTTAATAATGTTTATATACAAGAACATGTAGTCTTTGATTCTGAAGTTATTTCTCTCTAGTTGGTGTTGTACTTCATCCACGTTGACTTCTTTTTCTTGATCTGATCTTGCACTTGTCAATAAGTTTAGATGAAATATATTCGAATCCGTCTGGTGTGGCTTTAATAACATCCAGCATGGTTTCAGAAACTTGGATAAAGTCGGACAGAATGATGTAGCGACATTTACATTATCGTCAACGTTTGTTTGAACTCCTGTATCTATCGCATTGTCATCGTAAATGGTACTTTGAATTGCTGAATACAATCCTTCAAAAACTTCTGTCATATATTGTGCTAAAAGATGCATGAAAGTTACATGGCATGAAACGTCTTTCATACAAGAATTTTTCTTATTTTTTGTTAAATATTGAATATGATGCATCAAAGACTGAACCTTAGCACACCTTCGTCAGACATCCAAAGCATTTAACGGACAACGCACAACTGGAAAAAGATTTAGGGCTTTAAAGAGCTTCAAAGAACCACAATTAAGATGATGAATAAGTAGCAAATTAAGTATCTATAACAACAGAAGATTGACCAGAGTTATTGCTTATGGAACAAACAAAGAGACAAATAGTAAAATCTTAACTGAAAAGAGTGGGAAAATGACTGAAAAAGAGACTATCGGACATATGAAATCTTTATTAATTCTAGAGCTGCTAAAATTTCCTAGCCAGCATCAAATGTTTCTGTGTGTACTGGGACATTATTTGTTAGCTAATTTCTTCTGGTCGATAATTTAGACGGTTTGTATGAACTGAAAGAGGACACCATAATTTCAAACTTAATTAGATACGTCACTGCATAGTATAATTCAAGTCGAGATTTCTTCTATACGCATAGAGTGTTATTTTGGTAACATCCAAACATATAAATTTTGATTCATCAATAGAAGAAAAGGAATGTAATGTTTCAGTCGAAAACATAACAGAAGCTGTGGCTGGAATACTCTATCAACCTTCTCGAGTATTTATCTGTGTGATCTAGATTTACAGACACAAGAATTATATCTGGCACGTTCAGTTACTGTGGCTAAGATGACCGTCAGGCTGGTTGTTCTCGGCATATCATTCTCACGGGGCATGATTTTAGAACTTTGATTGGAATTTGTATTGGTAAGAACAAATACAACTTGCAGCAATTTAATTTTAAGTGAGAGTCTTCAATTTAGAATAGCCAAAATCCCTCCACCCCCATGCTCTTGGGCTTCAATAGAGGATTTATAACGAATAAAAGTTTTTATTATGTTTCAGACTGTAACAAGTGATTTCCTTGATCTTTGTGTGCATGTTTGTTCTTTCCATCTTGTAATTTCTCTTCTTTCAATTCACATACGATACCCTTACTTATGTTGTAGTTGATTGTTAGAATGGTGAGGGAATAGTCGTTTTGTTTAAATGTCTGTTAGATATCCATAATGTTAAATCTATGGACATGTTTTAAGGCAAGATTTGTTGCTATAATAATACATAGACCTTTTTTAACACAGAATTCCCATTGGAGGCTGCAGTGGCAAATCTAGGACATGTTTTAACATAGGATTAGTGGCTATAATACATACAGCTTTTTTAACAATTCCCATCGGAGGCTAAAGTGGCAACCTATACAACTTCCAGTAGGGGCTTACCCAGTCCAATTCCTTTCAAAAACAACATTTGCTGTGCAATTGACGCAGGAATACTATTACTGTCCATCCACAAAGGACAGTCAATAATAATAAACTCCACTGCCATATTGAGCAAAACCTCTGCTGATAAAATCCATTCCTGTTTTCAAATCAACTCCATGAATTTGCCAATGTGCACCATATGTATGCAAGGGGGACGAACGAGATTGAGATTGGGTAGAAACTCCAGGTGGGCAAAAGGCTGAGATGGGTTGAGGTCTGACTTTCTCCAATGAGCTAAAAGTGACAGAAGATCATTCCTGGCATTCACCAAAATGGAACTTCCCATGTGTTTTTTGATGATGTCATGCAGGTACACTGCAGTCATTGTTGACGAAGTCAACTGGGACAGAGTGACGACCAGGTTGCCAATTTTTGTGAAAACCCATATATATATATATATATATATATATATATATATATATATATATATATATATATATATATATATATTGATGTTGGGACGAAATGGAGTGCATGAAATTGGTACATGTTTCCTACTTAGGCAAAGTGAAGAACTTGCATTAATCCTGGCGAATGGGGATGTGAAAATATGCATCGGTTAGATCTAGAATAAATGCAATTTCATCCTGGAAATCCCGCTGATCAGACCATCTCTACAACGAATTTTGGTGCATCATTGTATTTACTGAACTGGCTGAGGTCAATAACTGGTCCAAGTTTTCTGCCTACTTTTGCAGTAATGACTAGATCTCATTCTGTAAAATTAAGGCATTTTCCAAATATGATGGCAAGACATAGCACGTAACTCGAAAGAGCAAAACCAACAAGTCTTGTATAACTGAAAACTAATTTATATATATATGTTTCTTAAAATACAAAGTGAAAGAATAATTTACAGTATGGTGAATGAATTCCTAAAATCCTAAAAGTCTATCAATTCCAATATTTCTGAGTAATCTGAGTAAGATCCAAAGGTATTCCAAATGTTGTCACTACTGTACTGAATTGTCAGCAGTACAGAAGAAATGACTGATATAATCCCAAAATGTATTTAATGAATTCACGGTAATTCCAATACAGCTATTAATCTAAATGTCTTTGAAAGCATTCACAGTAATTCCATACAGCTATTAATCCAAATAGTCTTTAAATAAATGTTAGAGCATATAATTCCAATGAATGATTAAAATTCAATAAATAAATAAAAACAAAACTTTTAACGATGAACAATTCAACATAATAATTCACTTATCTAATATAGAATGATTATATGAAAAAGCAAAAATATAGGGAAATAACCCCAGCTCAATGAACTTATTACGCACTTCGGCTCACGAGGTTCGAGCAGTTGCCACCAACCTAGCATCAGACTGGAACTGTTCGCTAACCGACATCATTCAAGCTGTGGGATGGAGATCGGAGCCCACATTCTCTAGCATTTATCTCCGAGATCTGTCATCCCAGAGGGCCCAGTTTGATCTGATAGGACCTATATCTGCAGCTCAACAGGTCACCCTTCCAGATCGATTGACTGCTTCTGAAGGTGAGGCTTCACGACTTCCACTGGATTGGTGCGGGGTGGATTTTTCCCTTTGGGAGCCGCGCCTCGGCCGATGGAGTCCCCTCCAGTCGGTTTACCTAAAAGCTGTCTCAATACCTTAGGAGACCGAAGATGATATCTCCGGGGTAAGGGGATATACATCCCCCTCGCCTCATCTATTCTCCTGAGGTATTAAGATTGGGTAACGTATTTGAAGAAGAAACCAATTTTTCCTAGTAAAATGTGTCTTCAAGAATACTTACCCAATCATAATACACATACACTCTCCCAGCAGTTACATCCATAGAGAACGTGCCTTCCGCTCCAGTAGTAGCTAAGTATTTTTAGGCTTTGGCATCAAGTCTTATACCTAATGGGAGTTCACTCTGCCTGACTGCCACATAGGCCGGCAGACAACTTTTAGCTCCCTTTGGCTAAAAGTAGTATCTGGGAGGGCTGGATTTGCTAGGTAGTAGTAGTTCTCCTCAGGAATTTGGGATGTCTTGCAGTACTATTTTGAGAATACCTACTGAATAAAAGCTGGTGAACATTTATGGGCAGCCACCTAGCAGTGGTAAGGTGAGTTAATGGGTAGGAATTTCTTCCCTATGACTATATACCATATAGACAGAAAAGATGAATACCACAGACCAGTGCATAATGGGGCCATTAATTACAAGAGTCTGCACTATTCCACATATGTTGTAAGGGTTTTAAATATGACCATTTTGATTGCACTTTCTTCTATGCTTAAAAGAAAATGACCCATTTCATCTTGACTCACATTAAATCATGTAAATTGACATAAACAAAATTGGAAGAAACTGGGAGTAGAAGCAATGAAATTGAGCTTTGACCAATAAACATTGACATGTAAATAATCCTGGGGAAACAATAGGAAATATTTAATAACTGTTATGGTTGATAGATTAGATAGATGGCAGATAGATCAATAACAGATAGATCTAAAAATTGATAGATAGGTAGGTAGGTGTGTGGGTGGGTAGGTAGGGAGAGAGAGAGAGGGAGATAGACACATCACTAAAATAAAGCCTTTGTATACTATGGTCTCTCTTATAACAAGTATCATCATGCATCCCATTCAACATAAAAAATTGTTCTTTCATTATGCACTGATATTCCTCAAATTTGGTGTTTTGCTAGCTAGTTGGTTTTTTGCTAATTAGAATCAATTACTATGTGGTTTCACATATACTGGACCCTGTTTCTGTTACTTTTTAAAAGTATTCACCACAACAATTTACTTTTGAGATCTCTCAATATAATGTAACTTTGCTTATATTGTAGTACATTTGTAAGATTCCTATGAGCTACGTGTAATGGGGTGAGCAAGGTCGATACATTATATAAATAGACAAGATCAAATGCAAATATTAGAAATGAAGAGAATTTATCCAGTTCCAATAACAATATTAGATTACCATGTGATATCATTTGGAAGTGGACCTTGACAAAGCCACTTAAAGTCATAACTAAACTCGTTTGATTAGACCTATGATATTGATGCAGACCTGCCAACCCTAATGAGACCTCAGTAAGGTAGATTTTTTTCCTTAAGTTGGACCAGTTTTCAGTATGGTGTAACAAAATATCATGTACTGCTATTGTCAAGATGGAAACCATGCATTTAAAAGTCCAAAAGTGTGATTCAAGACTGATGCAGTGATGGTAAACATTGTTAAACTTAAAAGTTTGTAAAGTTTACTTGAACTTTAATTACCTCTAGTACAGTTTCACAAGCTGCAATTCCAAACCCTGTGGAGCTTAATGGCTTCTTGGTATCTCTCAATTTGACAATCGTTATTTAAAAAAATTCATGCAGGCCCGATGGCAATCATCTTCTCCACGAGACATATTCAAATCGACACATGATGTCCATTAAACATACTAGTTGCCCTTCCAAACTTTTCCCCCAAGAATCTGAATATTCTTCTGTACTACTAAACTTTTTACGAGGTTTATTGTCCCTTTTGTCCAGACATATCACTTGCTGAAATGCCATTTCCCAAAAAATAAGCAACAGCTTGATTATACAGACATCTTGCATCACAAAATGCATCCAGTTTGAATCATCTGAAAAAAAATACTCCAGTGAAGTTAGTCAGGTTCCCTGGCCAATTACACTGAACCAAATATGAAACCTGGATCCAAATAAATATAGGACAAGTCAAAATTTTACTGCAAACGATCATATTTCTGTAATTTGTGCTTTTATTTGCTAAGTCCATATTTTAAGGGTCATTTTCATAAGACTTATGGCAAAACTGTCAGGGTTGGCAGGTCTGTTAATATCAGACTGGGATTAAGAAATTAACAACTCAGACAAATAATTCTAAGTACACTAATGCTTTAATGCTGAAATAACTTTCTAAGAATGCACAAACAGCACGAAATTAACATCCAATATTAAACATCTTAAATTGCAATGTACACCAACATATATATAACATCAAACCCGACACTGTACTGTCGTAATGAGGTATCAAGCAAATGATTTTGGTGGAGCTGTGCCATAATAAGCTAAGAATGGAGGAGACCCACGAGAAGAAATTGTCTAAGTATAAGCTGCTCATCCATGCATGCCAGTAGAATGGACAGAAGGCCTGGAATCTACCACTGGAAACAGGATGCCATGGCTTCACAGCACTGACCTTTTGGTGTTCCAAGGGACTCATTGGGATTACAGGACCTAGTTGCATAACTGGTAAACAGGCACAGATTTGATTGGATGTAACAAAGAGAAATGATGGAAAAGCTAATAGGTTCCAGGCTGATTCTGGTCAATTCAGCTGGCACACCCCTGGAGAGTGTTATGGGTCAGCTGAATACAAAATACTTGAGGAAAGGGGATCCCATGTGATGATGGAACCAGTCATAGTGCAGAACACTGTATCCATACATACAGTATGAAAATGCCAAAACTCTTTTTGCATGTACAAAAAAAGTCAAATACAGGTTATTCTCACAAATCCCATGCCAACATCAGCCAAGAAGTAATACTGCAGCCGCACGAAGATAAACCTTAGCTGCGCAGGTAAGACTAGACTGTATTTTAGTTGCCCACTAAATAATTCATTATACACCACTCCCTCGATAACTCATGCCCTGTTAACTCGTGAACCTGCTTATAATGCAGGGTCAGGCATGGATCCCATTTTTTAAACCAGAAAATACCCCAAATATTGATTCCTATTTTTGAACTTGAAGAAAATCGCGATCAAAATTAGCAACGGAAACTTTGATATTCTGCCTGTTTTATCGTCGAAAACGGTAGATAGGACCTGAAATTTTAATCAACATTATGAAATATCAAATTTAAAAATAAGTCATACAATTTTTTTACATTTTCTTTCCAAACGGTAGTACACCGCAATTAACGATATTTAAGGAAATTTCGATCAACGAAAATGTCACTTATGCAGAGTGGAGGCAGTACTTTAATAAATAAATACCAATTAAATCATTTTTTTTAATCAATTGAAATTTATGTTCTAGTTCTATCTTTTAGTTCCTTTTAAGTGTAATCATCATAAATACAACGTGTCCTCTTGTAATTAAACGTAAAACTTGCCAATCTACCGTAACAGCTATGTCCGCGAGCGTTTCTCTGAGAACCTAATTAGGTGCCAACCATGTTTTGATAACTGATTTGTGGAAGTATTTGTTGTTTTGTTGCACTGAATTAAAAGCTGGCCTCCTTTGTGTTATCACGTTAATTATGTCTTTTGAATCAAATAAAGGAGCTGGAATAAAAGAAAAGTTAAAAGGCACAAAAATCCTACAAATTTTAAATCTAGATTCCCCGGTCGTATGTCGGGTGAACTCACTTCATTTGATCAATCACTGTTATAAATGTTATTGTGTATGTAACATAAACTACCTTAAATTAACAGACTCATTGGTAACTGTGATCAAAGATAATCAACGAAATGAATACTTCGTAAAATAAAGAGCTTGGTTTCACAGATACGGACCATTGTGGGCAAGCGAGTTTCAGAGAATTTTTGAACTGGCACTTAGAGATATACTCAAGGATGATAAGAAGTTTCATTATTACTTCCAATGAAATTAAGACATCAATACTGTACTAACTGAACAATACAAAAATTGAGATTCGACGTAACGATTGTCTCACGAAATAAATTTCGCGTGTTTTTGAAGAAAAGGAATCTTGTTTGTTGGTGCATCGACAGTTAGTCTAGTTTCCCACTCTTCTGACTCCCAATTTGGCAGGATATCATTAAATACTGCTCCAGGAACCAGACTCGTCAAGAACACAAAAAGCAGTGATGCAATACAGATGTTTTGCGTACATGTGATGGTTGTTGAAATCAGTGGAACGATCTTTCACATGTTGGACATTTTGAAAATAAATGTTATTTAAACAGAATAACAAACAACTTCATTAGAAAAAGCGCGTTATTAAAAATAATTATCGACGTGATTGTAAAATGAGCATTCAGTCATTAAACGGCCCAGTTCCCTACCCCTCCCCACTCCGCAGAGTTCTCGATATCTAAGCGAATTTTTTCAACTTTTGGAGGTCCCTTAGTAACTCGCGCCCTCGCTTTTAGTGCGGTCTATGTTTGTGGACCCCGTTGTGCACGAGTTATCAAGGGAGAGGTGTATACAGACCAGGATCTACCAGCTCTTTCATCGTATGTCAACAGATCTGGACCAATGCTGTGCACTTAAAAGCATAGGTTAAATGAGCCGTGACTGCTTTCAAATCAGGCCTGGAGATTATAAAACTTTGAGCTGGAGTTTGAGAACGAGTTTCCACTATCAGCCAATTAAAAACAATCTTTGAAATATAATGCATTTGTAACTGATCAAAACAAAATCTCAATCTCAAAATTTTGAATTTTGTATTTCCAGGCCTGGATCTTAGCTGTAACTGGGTGTATGCTGTATACCAACAGACATACACAGTTTGATTTCCAGGTCTGGATCTTAGCTGCAACTGGGTATAAACAGTATGCAAACAGAAACAGATACTGAGTTTGGTTCCCAGATCTGAAATAAATCTGCAACTTGGTATATGCTGTATACAAACAGATGCATAGTTTGATTTACAGACCTGGATCTAAGATTAACTGGGTATATGCTTGTATGCAAACTGTTTGATTTCTAGGCCTGGATCTTAGTTGTAACTGGTTATATGCTGTACACAAACAAATAGATACACAGTTTAATTTCCAGGCTTGGATCTTAGCTGTAACTGGGTACAATGCTGTATACAAACAAACTGATACACTGTCATCCATATCTAGTTTACATTTTTCTTATTTTTTTATGAACCTTCTGCCATCACCATGTTCTTGTTCAAATGTACAAATAAAAAACCCACCAAAACATTAAAATTTTGATCAAACATTAAAAAAAATTTGAAACCAAATCATAACATTCTTGGGAAAGTCCATGTCAATTCTATCTCTAAAAAACAAGGAAAACACAGAAAATGGATTGGCAAGCTATAATTCAGTTATAATTTCATAGCTGTTTTACTATGTGTAAAGATGGCCCTTTGTTTGCCAGGAAATACGCTAATATATCAATAGTTCATAAATATACTGCAACAATTTTTCTTTTTTCATTAATGTCATTTTTCTTCTATCTTACTGAAAGAAAAAGTAAAAATGATTTTTTTGTACGTCTTTATAATTAAAAGATTAAGACAATTAATAAACTTGTTTAATAAATCCTATGAATATTAATACATTTAATTGTTATAGGACTACATGCATACACATGTAAAAATTAGGAAAGATAAGAAACAGTAAAGATATATGTTGAGAAAAACAGATAAGCTCTGCACAGCATGTGATTGATGGGAGTTGCTGATAACACATGCTCCATGAGGTATGATAAGGTTTAAATCAATCAAAGTTACCAATTAAATGTTAACTCGTGATGCTTTGTAACAATTATGTTTGTCATCATGTGAATTAAAAAATCACAAAAAGAAACAAACACATGCAAGACTATTTTGTTTTTCATGACATACTAAAATGACAATTGTTTTAAAGATTGGTCTAAAAAATTTGACCAAGAAAGAGTGTAGATTCTGATAAATTATTTTTGTCTTTATTGCTTTATGGAATCTTGTAAAGATGAAAGACAATGAACATATGTTAAATTAATATAGGCAATGATTCTCCATAAGAAGTAATCCTATTTACTGATTTAACACAAGGTCTACTTGCCAACATCCTAACTGCAGATCTGGATCTGTGCAGTCTGCAGGTAGACTCAACTTATTAGTCATTATGTATGGTATACAAACTAAACTTATAAGTCATTATGTACAGTCAAATTATTAGTACTTTTAAGATGAATAACTTTGATGAAAAATAAAGATCTCTTCTGAGCAAGCTGCTTTACAACAAAATGCCGAAGGGATGTCCTTGGGTATTTTCTATATCTTAATCACCACAATGGAAAAACAAAAATACAATGTGACATAAAGACAATGAATACTACATAATAAATGATAGAAAATTAAAAATATGCTAAAATATGTACAATGTTATATTCATATAAAATTTAGTTATTTTCTTACAATCTTATAGCCTGTTGCTTTTCTACTGCATATATTTCAGCTGTCTGAATAGTTCACAAACATCAGTGTTAATGCTACTCTCAATAAATGCACAGAATTCAGCCAACAAAATATCACTTTCTCTAAACATCTGAAGTTTATATTCTGAAAAGAGATGCAGGTCTACAGTTCATATCATTAAGAATACTCAGTGATATTTTAGTTAGCACTATCAGTAGCATTAAGTTCATAATCTAATTAAATTTTGCGATCAGTGACTTATGACTTAAACAGCCAATATGGCTAACAATGAAATGAATGAGTGGAGAACAAATCCCAAGTCTTTAAAGCCTGAATGAAAGTATGTTTAATCTACCTGTGGTCAATCCAGAAAACTTGAATTTCATAAATGTAAATCCTGAACAAATAAGTGTCTATTCACTTTTTACCCATAACCTTTTATTAAGCAGGAATTGGTTAGATTACTGTCAATCCTGAACTTTCTTATTCAAAACACATACACTCAACAAATATGGGGGTTCTTACTTTTACTCAAATAGACTATCATTCAAGGGGCTTTGAAACATTCATGACGTGATTTCCATTCATGATTTCACCTTTATCCAATATGTGGGAAATGCAACTTTATAAAATCATCATTTGACTCAACAGGACATTAAAATTTGCAGCCATTCTGTATTTATATTATTCACATACAAATCTAAAGCTAAAGCCAATGCTAAATAACAGAAGAAGTTTAGAAACAAGCATAATAATACATGTGCCTCGAGGCTTCCCATTTATGTACAAAACAGGTACAATAAGCACAAACTGATTTAGAAAACTTGATTAAGAGCATCTGTTCCTTCAAATTCCAATTAGCTTTCAAACAACAACTTATTGTGACTGCAATGATGCCCATTATATGCAAAAAGGAAGGATGGAAAGAGATTTGAACAAATGGATAAAATAGAAAAATGACATTTCTCAAGTCAATATTGGATCTTAGGAAAGCATTGCTGATATTTTCAAATCTATATCCCAACAAGAATGACGACTTCTTTTCTCTAAGTCTTGTTTAGCCTGTATCTGACAGAATTTCAAAGAAGTACATACATCCTGAAATAAAAGTCTGAAACAGTTTCTCACAGCTGTAACAAAAATGTTTCACACCGAGCATGAAACATAAGCAAAACTAGAAGCCCAGACAAAATGGACAATTAAAGTCACTCACAATTCTCCATGAAGAACAGTTACCAACACAGTAATAGTGAGAAAATAAAGCATGAATGGAATGTCTTCTTTTTTTTCTGTCAAAATGAAGATAGCCATTTTGATCGTGCCAGCCAACTTAAACTTACAATGAAAATTTTTCACAAAGAACAATTCCCAAAATAGGAATAGATGACAATGAGACCAGAAAGGAATGTTCTCTCCCTATTGAATAAGAATAGTTGTTCTGCATGCATTTGGCAAGATGCAACTGACAAACATACAGATGAACAGAGAAGTACAGGTTAAGTCTGGATTGGTCTTCTAGTTGATATGGACAGGCTGTCAAGGTGAAGGCCAGTATCAATACTAAGCCCTGAGTCTATTCTTCCTGGTTCACCAAGAAGCTTCTCGGACAACCCTATAAAGAGAGAGGGATGTCAACCATTATTTCAGATGAAACATCACCTATCCATAGGTAGTTTCTGGTCTGTGAAAAGAACACATAAAATGATAATTTCCTTAAATACATGAAATGAGAGAGCAAATATAATTCCTGAAGGACAATGGTATATGTTAGGTCACATTTTGCCAAATCTCCAAATCTAACTGTAGGTAAATTCTGTGTTACATAAAGGAGTGCATCAAAGTATGCTATGATACATGCTGAGCTCTATTACACTGAAGCATAGTATGGTATGATACATGCTGACAGCCCTATTATAATTAAGTATAGTATGCTATGTTATATGTTGAGAGCTCTATTATACTGAAGTAAAATATGCTATGATACATGATAAGAACTCTTTTATACTGAGGCATAGTATGTTATGATACATGCTACAAAGTCTTTTATACTGGGGCATAGTATGGTATAATACATGCTAATCACTCTTTTATACTGAGGCATAGTATGGTATGATACATGCTGAGAACTCTTGTATACTGAGGCATAGTATGCAATGATACATGCTGAGAGCTCTATTATACTGAAGTAGAGTATGGTATGATATATGCTGAGAACTATTATACTTAAGTATAGTATGGTATGATACATGCTGAGAACTCTTATACTGAGGCATAGTATGGTATGATACATGCTGAGAAATCTTATCCTGAGGCATAGTATGCTGTGATACATGCTGAGAACTCGTATACTGAGGCATAGTATGGTATGATACATGCTGAGAACTCTTATACTGAGGCATAGTATGCTATGATACATGCTGAGAATTCTTTTATACTGAGGCATGGTATGGTACGATACATGCTTAGAACTCTTTTATACTCAGGCATAGTATGGTATTATGCATGCTGAGAGCTCTATTATACTGTAGCACAGTATACAGTCAAACCTGTTCTAAAGGTTACCTGTAGATAATGATCACCTAATCACAATGACCATTCTAATTTCTGCCCTGCAGATTTCCTATATAAATGACCTGTGTGTATAGGTCACAAGACTTCTGCGCTCAGTAGCCAGGTGTTCCTAACCAACAGTGGTGTCTCCCTGCCTTAAGTGGTCACTGAAGCATATCAACTGTGACTACTCTAAGTATGGAATCAAACTTGTTTGATGAACAAGGCATTGTTGAAATAAAGGCATACCAGGTGAATTGATATATAAAGATTTCCTATCTTGCTTGTACTCACCATACTCCAGTAATACTGTCAGTCTTACCTATAGGTGTCAATATGTCGGGTTTGAAAGTGATTTTTCCTTCCTTATAGGGGAGGGTCAAAGCAATTCATTTGCTGGATAGTGCAAAAAGTAGTTATCTAGTCACAGTGGAAATGGGAGTCAGGTGAACTCAGATTGAAGAGAATTTTAAGCGTAAGCAAGATATTATGACTGATTTTGACAGAAAGATTCAACTTTGTGAAGAGATATGAGTTATACCCTTTCCATAAGAGTCAGGAGTCATTTAATATTTAAAACTTGTCTGTAAAGGCAGGCAAAGTTTGAGTTCATGGGTCATAAAGAAATGTCACATATGGCTTATTTTAATTTCATCACAGGCCTTTCATATAAATTGACTGTCTTGGGGGAATAAATTTGGGAGAAAACATGTATTCTATAATTTGTTCAATAGTGCACATAAAACAATCTTCATAATGCAATAATAATAATAATCATCATCATCATCATCTTTGTTGCATGTTATTTGTTCAAAAACCAATTTTGATAAGTGAACCTTTGTAGAGGTCATTTGTGCAAAGGTCAGTTATGCCTTTTCCCATGAGTGGCTGCTATTGACAGGATTGACTTTACCACAATACATGCAGTGATGTACATTATACTGTAATAAAGTACACTGTGACACATGCTGTGATGTACATTATACTATATCAAAGTATGGTAGGACACATGCAGTGATGTACATTATACTGTGCCAAAGTACACAGTGACAAATGCAGAAAGTTACATTATACTGTACCAAAGTACACTGTAACGCATGGAAAGTTATATTATACTGTACCAAAGAACACTGTGACACATGCAGAAAGTTAGATTATGCTGTACCAAAGTACACTGTGACACATGCAGAAAGTTGTATTACACTGTACCAAAGTACAATGACACATGCAGAAAGTTATATTATATTGTACCAAAGTAGACTGTGACACATGCAGAAAGTTACATTATACTGTACCAAAGTACACTGTGACACATGGAAAGTTATATTATACTGTACCAAAGTACACTGTGATACATGAAGAAAGTTATATTACATTATACCAAAGTACAGTGACACATGCAGAAAGTTACATTATACTGTACCAATGTACACTGTGACACATGGAAAATTATATTATACTGAACCAAAGTAGACTGTGACACATGCAGAAAGTTAGATTATACTGAACCAAAGCAGACTGTGACACATGCAGAAAGTTAGATTATACTGAACCAAAGTAGACTGTGACACATGCAGAAAGTTATATTACATTGTACCAAAGTACAGTGACACATGCAGAAAGTTATATTATACTGTACCAAAGTACAATGTGACACATGCTGAAAGTTATATTATACTGTACCAAAGTAGACTGTGACACATGCAGAAAGTTATATTATACTGTACCAAAGTACAGTGTGACACATGCTGAAAGTTATATTATACTGTACCAAAATACACTGTGACACATGCAGAAAGTTAGATTATACTGTACCAAAGTACACTGTGACACATGCAGAAAGTTAAATTACACTGTACCAAAGTACAGTGACACATGAAGAAAGTTATATTGTACTGTACCATAGCATACTATGATACATGCAAAGAACTAAATTATACAAGTAGTTAAGTATTCTGTTCATACACAAACAATGAGGACAGAAAATATCCATTAATTGTTAATTTATGCTATGTACTTATTGTTACAATTTCAGCAAAGAATACAGAAATGTGTTTTGTGATATCCTATATCTCATGTGTGTCCAATTTAAGAGAAGTCCTTTGGCAAAAAAATGACCACAAGGTTTTTGACCTAAGTACAATATTCTTGAGGTTCTTCACACCCCAATGCCAAGAACCTTGTCTGAAAATAATCAAGAACTTCATGAGATGAGAGCAGATAAGAACAAAAATCATGGAACATGCTTAATGTTGATGTGTCATAGTTTTGTTCTGAGATCAACTTGAGTTGTTGGGGAACATCTGAAATTATGTTTTAGGTATTTGGGCATGAATTTCACACAAACTGTCCAAAGTTGGCTTAGATTTTTCATAACATCAAGAGAGAAGTTTTTACACTTCTTTTGTCTTGTACCTTGTGACTATAATGTGTTTAAACAACTGGGAAAATATAATGACCAGAGAAATGTATGGGATAATTATGGGTAAAATATGTCTCTTGTCTGACAATTCAAATTAGCAAAAGGTCATTAACAGTTTTAGCTCATTTTTCAGACATGTCCTGCAAATACTGTGATTTTACGATTTCTGAGACTTATCTGAGATATCTTATTTACCAAGCTGTATTGTTAACAAATTGACATCCAGAAAATTAAACATCTACTATTTTTTCCGATAGCCTGATGATCATATAAGTAAAATATTTTTTTTCTTTGTTTTTACATTCCATTTAATCACTAACATGCTGCTAAAAATTTATTTTGCCTGTAAAATAAATGTAATTTGGACAAAAATACTCTTACTTTTTAGAAGTTTTTCACTTATTATTATTATTATTATTATTATTATTATTATTATTATTAAAACATAAGAAACTCAGATGGTACATACTTCCCTCATTAATAAAACCATGTTGAAATAAAAGTTCTTAATTATATACAAGGTAGCTTATGCTCCATATATGTATAAATTTAATCTTTTCAAATCTCAGGTGTGTATCTACATGTCTAGTGGGTTCATCCATACCTCTCTCTCTCTTTCTCTCCATATCAACATGGAGAGTATATTTATAATGTAAATCAGACAAGACAAAGTGACAAGTAAGCCATTATACTAAGTATAAAAAAAACCCCACAAATACGTCAAACTTTATTTTACAAGGAAAGCATTACGTAATTACAATTTTGTAAATAAGAATACTGATGGAAAGTAAACTGATCCTTCATCTGCTGGTTATTTCCAATAATGATTAGAAATGAAGGAATATAAATGAAGTTAAATAAAAATTAAACTGCAAGACAGAAATTGTGGGAGATTTAGGAAGAGTAGAACAAACAGTGTTTTACATTATCTGTGAAGCTGAACTGTTCTCAAACTCTTGCTTGGCACACAGAAATGCATATTTTGTTCAGCATCTTATAAAGCTCAATCACAGCATCCTTTCCATAGTTTTCTTCCTCGTACTCATTCAACAGCTCTTAAATTAGCTGAATAATGTCCCTTTCACCTTTTGTCTACAGTTATTTTTTATTTGTTTTTGTTAACATTTGTTATTCATCTCTTTATCAGTATTAAAAAAACTTTGCACTTTGCTGGTCATAGTGGTGACTCCTTCATCACATAATGCTATGCTGAAAATCCCAACAACATATAGTAAAAGTCATACAGTTCATGCGCGCACATTTACTCATTTTAAATTAAATAAAAAATTGTATTTTTATAATATAATACTAATTTTGTTTCAGCAAAGTCTATTCAATCCTGATTATTAAATGATCTGCACCTTAATTTTGTCAAGAAAATTCCAGACAAAAATTACTGATTGCTTGGAATAATTACAGTGGTGGCCAGATAATAAACTGGGTCAAGAAATAAGCATATCAAATCTAATCGTCACATAATAGGGTAGTACAAATTTGTTCATCAATATGTGTAGCTTCTGTTGTGACATCGTATCATACAATATTCAATCTGGATTGTACCGGATCACACCTTAAGGTTGTTCTCACCCAAAAATGTCCACGTACTTTAATATCGATTTGCCATATGTACTTCTAGAAGGGTGTAAATAATGACCTTCCAAACGAATATGGATGTATGAGGATCCAAATAAAATGAATTATTACCATTTAAAGGTATGTAGAATCAAATTCTAAAAAAAAAATGACACTCAATGCAGAAATAATTGGTCTTAAATGCATACATGACCTGTATGACTTTTTCTATACCTAATGTCATGATGTGTGATGTCATTTACAGCATGACTTGAAAAACACTCTTTACTATCGATGCCAACACTGCCGCTGTTGGTGATAACGTGATACCGATGTCTCACTATGCAGGTCAGACATAAACGTGCCAACTTCAAAAAGGGATGTGTACAGGTAATATTTCACCTAGGTCCATCTTTCCCTGCAAATCTCAATGGCATCCTCTCTGTGCAGGTCTTGTAATGCATTCAACAGTCCTGACACAGTGCCTCCCATCTCCTAGAGATAGATCAATAAATGATTCATAACATATGTCATTTACATGAAGGATCATAAATCATTTGATATAAATGTGTTGTGTCACCTTATTATTACATAAAAGTAAAATCGACTCCAAAGTCAAATCTTTTAAATGATTAAAACTCATCTTTTTTATCATGTGTCTAATGGATTCTTATATTTTGTATTTACTTTATGTGATACATAACTTGTTGAAAAATTTCAATGCATTATGAAGCATTTCAATATGGTATTTTGTGACAATACAACTTACAAATGACACCAGAGTGAATTTCAATTCATTGTGAAGCATGTCAATATGGTATTTTGTGACTACAACACAACTTACAAATGATACAAGAGTAAATTTTAATCACCATGACTTTTATCATGCTTTTGAGAATGTGTCAAATGGCATAGTGAACAAGAATAACTCATGATGCACTCAATTTTATTTTATTTAATAAACGTCACTGAGTAGTGTTGTTCAAATATGTATGGAACATCCAGAAAGGTCCTGACTGCATTGTTTATGCTAATTAAATATGTATATTAAAATACTGGCTGGACTTGCAGAAATATATGCTAATATCTTTGTACTAAAGTAAACTATTTTGCATTCTTTTAATGTAAACTCAGGGATGGCCCTGGGTTTAAAAAAGTTGTCACCAAAAAAATCACCAACCTGAATATTTTGTTGCCAATTTTCAAAAAATGTCACCATTTTCATAATACAGTACTATCTGTTTATCTTATCATCCTTGGGACCAAGATAATATTGTCAGCATAAGCGGATGTTTAGATAAGGGGGGGGGCTGAAAATAAATTTGAAATTTCGCATACAAGTGAAATTTTAAGAGATGACCTGTCGTCAGTGACTATGATTTACGCAGAGAAAAAAAACTGGAAATTTTGATTAAATGAAGACTAGTCTGAAATAGCTTGGATATTGACAACTTACTTTTGTGTAGTACACTCCACAAATTGTTAAATAATATACATACATATGAAAAATCCATGAATTCGAATGTTAGAAAATTCATGTATCTGTCAAATCCCGTTAGAAAACACAAAACAGTTATATATAAAAAACAGTAGTCCTCATTTGATCTTCATCCCATTTTCAACACATTTCAGAAAACAATTCACTCTAATATTTATTATCCAAGTAGCACGTGGTTGTATAGTTGTTTATATGCTACATGTACATGTACTTAAATTGGTCTAGATTTTGGTCAGCCAGAGACAACTACCATGATGCCGAGGCTACCAAAGGGGTGAGGCTATTCACAGGGAAATGAAAACATGTGAACAAATTAAAAGTTTTAACATTCTTGCGAGATTTCCCACCTTCATTTAACTCAACGGCCAGATATCTATTGTTCAAAATATTGGAACTTTAATTTGGGTTTTAAATCAACATTGGTCGCGATCGTAATGATTAACTTTTTTGCTGCAAACAGGAAACTTTCACGGCACAATAAAATATGTTCCAATCACTATGAAAAATGAAACAATGCTTTTATTTAAGTTTGTTGCAGACTTTCTTTGATCAAAGGTCTTCGGCTTGCTTTGATGAAGGTTCATGTGTTATTGAAGGCGGCGCTAAAGGCGTTCTTTGAAGGACCAAACAAATGCCCATTTGTTATTGCTGCAGCAACATCAAATAATTGTAAAACATTGATGGAGACAGAAGTTTTTTTCATTTGCTTAGTATATATACAGAACAATTGCTGCTTCAAATGTAGTCAGTTTCTTTTGAAGTTTCAGCAAAACCATTGTTTCTGGTACATTTTTCAAAAAGGAAAAAAATTGCCATCGTCTGATAGAATTGTAGTTATTCCCATTCCCGCCTTCAGAAATGGTCAAATGTAGCTTGTCAGGTAGCATGACATCAGCATAAGTGGATTATGATGCAACAATGCTGTGTTAGGGTGGTTTGTCAATATGAACAAATGATTTATGTAACAATAGATTCCAGTGCAATTTATATCCAAGTCTGCGGCTTCCTGTCATGGTGCCTTTGAATTTCTCAACTGCAAACCCATGGCTGTATATACAATTTTTAACAGTGAAAAATGTTGTTGCCAAAAAAATCTTAATTTGTGACATTGGCGAAGCCCAGGGTGATCCCTGAAACTAATTTGCATACTTTTAATGCATTTCTTGTCAATCTACTTGCATAAAATATGAGAATATGCTGCTTACATAAAACTAATATCATATCACACACTGGGCAACCAGGCAAACTGCTTACATAAAACTAATATCATATCACACACTGGGCAACCAGGCAAACTGCTTACATAAAACTAATATCATATCACACACTGGGCAACCAGGCAAACTGCTTACATAAAACTAATATCATATCACACACTGGGCAACCAGGCAAACTGCTTACATAAAACTAATATCATATCACACACTGGGCAACCAGGCAAACTGCTTACATAAAACTAATATCATATCACACACTGGGCAACCAGGCAAACTGCTTACATAAAACTAATATCATATCACACACTGGGCAACCAGGCAAACTGCTTATATAAACCTCTAGAATATAACATCTCTGGAAAACCAGAGAGCCTAAAAATATATGGTCACTGAAATTATAGCCATGTTAATAGTGCTGATTGCTCATACTAAATTAATAGAACTTACACTAACTGATGCTGTCACTGAAACAAAATGGTTTCACTGGCAAATGTGGTTACCCAAAACATAGAGGTAAATCAATGAATGAACTACAATATCAGAGATGCTGCCAAAAATTTTCTCTAGTAGGAGTGGTCCCCCACATCTAACTCTGGAGGGTTGGGTGGGAACAATACCAAAAACTGAGAGCTTATGAGTGATAACATTAGTATAAGGTATATGCATGCCTAATTTGGGAGAAGCATTTAAGGACTTTATATCACTTCTTTGACATCAAGCATATAAAGTATCCGTTTACCCAATTTACTTTGGTGAGTCGGTAAATATTCTTCTCTGCTTCTTCAAAGCCTCTGAAAACAGGAAACGGTCTATATGACCTTCTTGTATCTAAATACTCGTCAGTTTATTAACTGCTTCTGATGTTAAGAGTTGTTTTGTGAACTAAATCCCCTCTCACAATCTGCACTTTGTAATGGGAGAACCACTGCAATTTTGGCCAGTTGAAACAAATTAGTGAATTGGTCATCGTTATATTTGAACATATTTTTTCACAACTTAATCATGTTGTCCCTAGCATATTTCTGTTGTAAGATCACAGCTGTAGCAAGGCTGTGTGCCAAAGTTGCAGCCTTTGAATAACAAAGGTTAACCTATGCAACCCTTTTCATTTGTTTATGGATTATATTTCTTGTACTCTCGAGAGAACGCACATTGCATCCCTCCTTTTTGTTTCTTTCCTTAACCAACTGTAGGTAATCAAATATATGTCTTGGAATTTCAGTTCCTTTTCTTCTCTTTCTCAGCCTCTGTTTCCATGTGCTGTGGAAGAGGTACCACCTATTTCCATGTCATCAGTTTGTGTGACATTTCAGTTTGCATTGTTACAGGAGAGCTTACCTCTTGTTCCAGCATTGACCATAGCAGATATCTTACCATAATGAAATCAGTTATCTTCCATTTCAACATTCATAAAAATCAGTACTTGTTATGCCCTATACATTCTCTTATGGCTAATCAATGGATCAGTTTGCCATACTCATCTAAAAGACAATTTAATCAGAACACCTATACAGTTTCTGCAAAAACTGCAACAGATCTCAATCATTTAGATGCTTGTATTCAAACACTAAATCTACCTTAGTATAACTTGATTGAGATCATTGGCAAAATGGATTCCAAGACTTAATTTGACAAATAGTTTATTTCTAATTTTTGCCTTTAATAAAAACAAAACAAAAAAAAACATGCATTGGGTACAGCAAACTGTAGGAACCACAAATGATTTGCGTGTCATTTCAACCATTGGTTTTGAGAAGGTGCACAACTAATGACTTTTTTTTGGCAAGAAATCCACTATCCCATGGCCTGGCAGCAGATCTGTGATATACAAGATAGCAAATTACAAAAGCTGTCAAAGTTTCTTCCCATCTCTTTGCTTAAATGTAAATACAAACTGTTAGGTTAAAGTGCACAAAATATTTGTGAACCAGTATTAGTGTACCAGTGTTAGTCTGGATGGGGCTAACTGAAATGCCATCAGTTACTGATTCAGCTTCATGTAAAATTCCAATGGCTGAATTTGAGCATAGTGGGCGTTTCAAAGTGCTTTGTTAGAGAAGGAGAAATTCCAAAGGAAATTGAAAAAGAGAGTTAAAATTAAAGTAGGTTTGGCTTGGTTCAATGGTTGCTGACACATCTTATGTACAAGCTTATTGTCACCAATGCATGGACAGCATTACACCAATATGTGCCTCACTTTAAGGGGGTGGGGAACAAAGATTCTTACCTCATAATAATTCAGTAGCACACGAGTTGGACTGTGTTGACCATGCTGATTGGCAAGTTTCTCTACAAGATATCTCAGCCCCAGTTTGTCAGAGAGGGCTAACCAGTCTGCTCCTGGTCTAGACTGGTCCAGGAGCCGGGACAGATTTATCCTCTTCATGTAATCAACTTTATCTAGGTCACTACCTGAAAAGAAAAACCCAAATTAGTTGTTTTAAGGTAGATGTCACACAATAGCTAAGATTAAAAATGTTTACATTGGCAAATTAATTACCAATAAAACCCCATTCTTATCATCAGCAATAAAGGTTGTTAAAGAAACAACATATATAGGTGTTTAATGTAATTAAATGATGTTTACACAAAGAATGGATTCCAGTCAAAGCCCGTTATGTGGGTCAGTTCAGTGGACATGCACACTAAGTCAGATCGGCTATCAGCCAATCAGAGACAAGGGTCTGCTGTGCTAAGGTAGCTGACAGCGGTCATTCACTTTACAAGTGATCAGCGTTGAGAGTGGACAGTTTTTGTTTCATATTATATTCTCTTCTTGATTCAAGAGTTGTTTGCTATTAGAACTTGACAGTCTTTCAGGACTCGTTCATAAGCTATACTGGAAATATGTTGATATAGTTTTGAATTTCTAGGCATGACACTAGAATTTTGATTCATCTGGATTACATTACAATGACAACTTTTAAGTGGATGTCATGTAGCACCGTCTGCTTCACAACCCTATTGTTTTGCTGGGCAATTGCTGACTTTGAAAAACTGTGTTTTGCTTCATGTATATCACCCTATTGTTGTGCGGGCAATTGCTGACTTTGAAAAACTGTGTTTTGCTTCATGTATATCACCCTATTGTTCTGCAGGCAATTACTGACTTTGAAAAACTGTGTTTTGCTTCATGTATATCACCCTATTGTTCTGCAGGCAATTACTGACTTTGAAAAACTGTGTTTTGCTTCATGTATATCACCCTATTGTTCTGCAGGCAATTACTGACTTTGAAAAACTGTGTTTTGCTTCATGTATATCACCCTATTGTTGTGTGGGCAATTACTGACTTTGAAAAACTGTGTTTTGCTTCATGTATATCACCCTATTGTTGTGCGGGCAATTACTGACTTTGAAAAACTGTGTTTTGCTTCATGTATATCACCCTATTGTTCTGCGGGGCAATTACTGACTTCTTGTATATCATGGATAAATTGCATCAGCTTTCCTCTTCTCGTGGGTACTGCGGTTGTAGATCGGTAAAAAACAGACAACAATGGGATGCTCAGTCACCACAAAATTGGTCAGTGGGAAAACTTTTTAAAAAAATATGTGAAATTAACATTATTGTACCAGCTTCTCTAAAGAAGGCTCAACTTCTGCAGGTTTACAAAGAAAATTTGAAGCTAATTCAAGATGGCAGCCTAACACGAGCCTACAGACCCCTTGGTTATGACTCACCCGGAAGGGAGGGTTTGCAGCAGCTCGGGATGTCAGTACCCACAGACTCGCCCCCTTACCTAGACCAGACTGAGCTCATTATCTCTGCCAGCCAGCCAGCCAGCGGTGAGTCTTCAGCAATCTACATATGCAGTTAATCCCTTGCATTCATCCCTGCACTCAGCATCGAGAACCAGTCAATGTAGTGTACAGCTGCGAGCAACAGGAATGCCTTATTCTGCGCCCATGGTAGGTGCGGCGCCTAGCACTGGAGAGAAAAATCAACAACAACAAATACACCATGTTCATGAGAAGGATACTGTTCTACTGGAAGCAGTATCATCTCTCCAAGCAGCAGTGATCAAAATGTAAACCGAGTTAAATATGACCAACAATATGGGATATCCTTGTACTGAGACACAGTCGCATACCCTTGCAACAGCGATGTCGGCCATGGAAACCAGGTCTGGTATCACTTCGGCTGTCACCGATTTTCCTGACCATGGTGTGCCTATCTCTACCGTACCAGATATTGACCCCGTCAGCTCACAATTGTGGAGGGAGATTATTGCAGGTAAATACGTGAATTTATCTTCACTTCTAATGCCACATGAATTTGAAGATCAAACATCCATTCTGTCAGGTCAGTGGGGCATGAAGTTGGTAGGAAAGTTTCCTGGTCAAATTTCAAATATTACACAAGTCTGCGACAATTGGCTTTCCAAGAACTTGACTGTTAGCGAGTTCATACTGGCATTTAGTTGGCACAAAGTGATTATGTGCAATGCCTTCCCTTCTAGAACTCAAGAATTGGATCTATACCAAAAACAGATGATGAAAATGCATGCCCCAACAAAAGGAAGCCAGCTTTTTAGAGTACCACAAAGAATTTGCACGAAAAGCAGCCATTTACTGCAGCTCCATGAACATTAAAGTAGATTGGAGTAGAATCGATCCCAAGTTACAAACGTATGTCTTATCTGCTTACAAGGTTGTTCCATGCCAGCACTGCCGGAGTTTTGCTCATGATTCAGACTTCTGTCACCTTGCTCCGCAGACAGCAATTAGTCAACCAAGACAAAGCCCCTCAGTGAATAGACAGATTACAGTGGATAGACAAGGCCGGAGAAGGATATTACACTCAGGGAAAGAAATATGTAATAATTTCAATGGAACAAATGGTAGTTTCTGAGCAAATTGTAGTAATGCACACATGTGCTTGACTTGCAAAAATACACATTCACAGCTCAAGTGCAACCTGATGACTAAGCAGGTATTGCCACCTACGAAACCTCAATAACTAAATCAGGATATAACGTTAACATTTCAGGCAACCACACCCATCAACATCACTAGACTACAAGAAGAATTGCAACACCATCCTGATAATGAATTTGTGGACTGTCTTATAAATGGTCTCTGCTATGGTTTTCATACAGGACAATGGCATTAATCACACTGATTTTCAACAGGTTATCTATTCCAATTGCTCCCCACAAGACTTTAGGACCATCACCAGTCATGGAATACTTGGGTATAATTCTACACTCAGAAAAAATGGAAGCTAGATTGCCACAAGATAAGCTGAGCAGATTAGCTGCACTGATAAAAACTTTCCAGCAAAGGAAATCTTGCACGAAGAGGGAATTGCTGAGTCTTTTGGGTCATTTACATTATACATGTCGAGTGATTGCCCCTGGTCGGTCTTTCACATCATATCTAATATCCTTGTCAACAACCATCACCGAATTGAATCATCATGTGAAAATAAATAGCAAATGTAGACTGGATCTAAAGATGTGGAGTGACTTTATGGCTCAATGGAATGGAATTTCTTTTTTATTGGACTCTAATGTTACTACTGCTACAGATTTTGAGCTCTTTACGGATGCAGCATAAACTCTCGGATTTGGCAGTTTTTTCCAAGGCAGATGGTTCCAAGGATTGTGGCCGGACAATTTGGACATATTAGGCACAGACAAGTTGTCTATGGCCCTGCTGGTAATCTACTCCATTGTAGTTGCAGCCCATATATGGGGCCATATGTGGCAGAGAAAACAAATTTTGTTCCATTGTGGCAATATCAGTACAGTTGAGATAATTATGAAATGTCGATCCAAGTCTCCCATGATAATGAAATTGCTCAGGCATTTAACTTGGATCTCAGCTCAATATTGTTGCGAAATTCTGGCTGAATATGTCCCAGGGAAAGATAACCTCATTGCAGATGCTCTCTCGTTTTCAGAGGGAAAATTTCTGGCACCTGGCTCCAAGTGCAAAGAAAACTCCTCACCCATACCCAGTCTTAGAGGAAATAATGCTCTACTAAAACAAAACTGTGGACCTGTTACTACAAGCAGCACACAGCCCACGGACACTGTAGCAAATTTACAGACATGTCAACTACAGATGTGGAGTACTTGCATATCAGTGACTTTATTATTGCTGGAGATAATTCTAATGGGACTTTAGTGTTGAGAGTGTCAGAGTCCAATCCATTCCATTATGGTGTGCAGATTAGACTTTTTGCAGTGCATAACTATACTTGCCCCTTAAGGGCTAAGCACGATTATCTAGCACTCCGCAGCAGGGTGGGCTGTCTTAGGCCTTCTGACCCACTATCTACTAGACGGTATTAATCCACTTCAGTGTTTTTGGAGAAGTTACATCTGCTCCTGCACGTACTAGGCTATCCACAATGCAAATTCAATGGGCACTCCTTTTGGATAGGGGCTGCCACTACAGCAGCTAATGCTGGGATCGAGGACCATCTTGTTAAAATGCTAGGCCGTTGGACTTCTGATTCTTATTTACGTTATATCAGGACCTTGAATGATGCCATTCTACGTGCACAGCAGGCCATGTGTGGATCTACCCGTTCATAGATGAAGTACCGCCGTATGAGCAGTTTCGTCTATGCATTTTCTTGGATAAAGTGCATTTGATGGAAGTGTGTATGTTCTAATGTAGGTTAGTTGGTATGTGTCTGTGTATTCTTTCGGATGTAATCATTCAGATTCTTTACATGGAGTTATTTCTGAGAAGGGAGTAAGCAGATTCTGTGTATTGTGCCAAGTGTTTCATTGCATTTGGAATTCTACAGTTTTTCTATGGAGTCTGATCATCAGATTCAGACTCCCTGTGAGGTGTGTTTTGCACCAGAAGTGTGTTCACAATGTGTTCTGTGAAACAGGATCATCAGATTCATTGGCATTGGGCAGCGTTTTAAGCACTAGTAGGGTGTGCACCCTGTGTTTACATAATGTTGTTTGGTGTATCTATTAGGTTTCTAGTTCAATCAGTTTACTGACTGTGCACTGCAAATCTGTTTTGTGCATCTGACTTAATTATTGAACTACATCAACTGTATGCACGGCTCTGGAGTGGAATTTGGGGCTGTTTGTGAAAAACTTTATTTATACATTGACCCCGTAACAGGGAACAAGCCGTGAACATTGCAGTGCTGAACGTACATGTTTATAGTTTGTTTTAGTTTCATCATATATGACTTTCTTACAGATTCTTGCATCACAGCATTGCTTACAACTATATCTAGATATACTGTGATTTTAGTCTTGTTATCACCATATTATATGCAGGCATGGATCCCTTAACAGTAACATGGGTCCTTACAGTATTATCCATTTATGATGATTCATAGTCGTGTATTTCTTAATATGGCAATGATTCATGTTTCATATTCCTAACTGCTTATACTGTTTGTTATTTTCATGCTTATTTTAGCAGAACTGCTGATACTTATTGTCTATATGTATCTGTTCCTTGGGGCTCTCCGTTGCATACTACTGCATACTACTGCAGTTCCATTCTCGGCATGCAGCATCATTTGGGCATTGTCCCCAATCCACTCAACTTACAGACATAACAAGTTATGGCAACCCTGCCTCAATACAGCAGCAATTCTGCCTTAACAGTTATGTCAGTCAGTCATACTGGCGAGTCCACCTCAAACGTCGGCAATTCTGCCTTGACATCCGTCATACTGGTGATTCCGCCTCATAGATAGGGCATGTTGGTCATTCGGCCCTGACATCAGTCATACTGGAGATTCCGCCTCATAGACAGTGCATGTTGGCTATTCGGCCCTGACATCAGTCATACTGGCAATTCCGCCTCATAAATAGTGCATGTTAAAACATGATGGTTTTAAATCATGAGCTTCCAAATACTTTATGACCTTGAAATAACACAATGGTTTTATAATCATGAACTTCCAGATACTTTATGATCTTGACACAAATGATGGCTGCACAATTAAGAGTTTCAAAATGCTTTTATAACTTGGATATAACACTATGGCCATAAAATCAATGAGAAGTTTCAAATATTTTCTATGACCTAGACATAATACTATGGCCTTACAATCAGGGGTTTCCAAATGTTTTACGACCTTGACATAAACACTATTTTTATTATAAAATGTACATATTTACCAGGCTGCAATGTATTTTTTTTTTCACACAAGGAAAATTATGAAACAGTTGCCTTTTTTGACAAGTTACAGCAGACCATGATAAACAATGTTGCACTTCCACAATTTTAAATCTCTCTCTCAAATAACCCCTTAAGTGATTTGTCATGACTAAAGACTTAACCTACCAACAGGAATATAAAGATTACCAGAATCTTCCCCATGTGTGGGTTGTACTGCCGAGTTCTGGTACATATCTTATTCCACAAAGGTCAGATGTCCATATTCTTCCAACACAAATGTGGAAGATTCCTTGACTCAATCACTACATAGGTAAATTCTGGCAAACAACTTTGCAAACAATGAAAGTCTAATCTGCCTCAATCACATTAGGTGAAGGACATCATAAATGACACGTGAACTTGTTTGCTCCTAGTATCTAGTCCAGATACAGTTCAGAACAACTGTCTCTCGCAGCCAGCACATAGATAAAAGAAGCTGGCAGGATCAGAGAAACTTTAGACTATAATTGGGGTAATAAAAGTGGTTTCAAGGTCTGATGGCCAGCTATTCAATCACCTTGTCTTTAGTATGGAGTTTTTTGTTCCAACTTGAATTATTTTTCTATCATCTTAAGAAATATAGTTTGTGTCCAGAAATATTATGCGCTATTACAAATGATCACTAACTATAAAACTATTCTGCCAGATAGTTACAGCATCAGGCTATTTAAAATAATGATGTATTAATACGCACACATTAAACATAAACACACACAATCCCTCGTTGATTTTACAAATGAAGCATATGACCACTGCATTAATCTAAAAAAAAATGGATGTGTTTACTATTCAAATGTAATGCATCAATGTTAACTGCAACAGCCAACAAGAAAAGAACATCAATGCTACAACCAAATTTTATCATGCAATTTAATTTGAGTAGCATTTCATTATTCACAATCTTTTAAACCAGGATATTCACAATGCGGAGTTTTCCCTGATAAATAAATATGCATAAAAATAAACATGTAATATTTTTAGCATCAAATATTTTAACATGAAGCATATTTTTAAAAAAAGTTAAGTTCCGTTGATAAATTTATAAATAATTATGCTTATTAAAATGGTCTTTTACAGTACCTGAGGCAAACCTCATGCTCCCAAATCCACTTTCTG
Organism: Megalonaias nervosa; assembly: GCA_016617855.1. NCBI lineage: Eukaryota > Metazoa > Mollusca > Bivalvia > Unionida > Unionidae > Megalonaias > Megalonaias nervosa. The sequence goes on from JAECUM010002603.1 coordinate 41,492, forward strand.
TGTGACCTCCTCCAGAGATAAAGAGAGAAGTAAATTTTTCTGATAAACTGCCTTCATCGTGTGATTGGATTGTACTTGTGTAAGGTTCTCCTCGCAGAACTTTTAGAATCTGTGGGTAATTACACAAAAATAAATAGCTAAATCTTTACTAAATTATTTCTAAAATAATGAACTTGTATACCTTCATTTGAATCACTTTTATGGTTCTGAGAAAATCTGCATTTTTGTTGATTCTGTGCTTATGCCTGACAAAAATATCCTCTACTGCATAGGCACACAACATTTATTATTTAAAATCATTTTTTTTTTTTTTGGTTAAATACGTTTCTTTAATAATACTTAACCTGACCATAATACCTTAAAAAAATTACTAGTAATTTGCAAATAAAGACCTGCCCGCATAGGTGACAGAGTGATCTCCCACTGATACTGGGATTGGAGCCAAATCACATTAATATTTCAGTTACAGTAAACTCCCGACTGACATATATTTGACTTACCAGAGTCTCACATTTATGTGAATTAACAGTAACACAAAAGTAGGAATGCAGACACATGTAATTTGTGTAAATATCTGAACATGCAGCATGGGTTCCCAAACAGGAACCACCATTTATTATGTGTTCAACCAGGATGAAGATTAAGATACCCACTGATGGATGGATTGAAGATTGTTTGTTGTCCATTTTGTCTTTTTTTTGACACATTTCTTATTATGTAACTGAATAAATATGCTAATAATTTTTTCAGAACTGGCTGAATAAAGGTTTTATTTTGGTACCTCTGGTGTCATAAATGTGAGGTCCAAGGAACACAACCTCTCACTTTTCTAACATCTCCTATGAGACAAATCACTTGGAACAGGACAAATTTGACATACTGAATGCATAAAACACGCACATTGGGGGTTTACTGTACTTGTATATGGATTGTGATGTCTCTTTCTGTCTGTAGAAAGCATGCTACTTGGCACAAGTGGAATTAGTATCTTAAGTATTCACAGGATTAGGCACAAATCCCTGTCTCAAGGGGAGATCATTATATCTAAATGCCACCAAGGTGGGCATATAACATTTAGCTTTTTTGCTATAAGGTTTTTGCCTGGAAGGGCTGGATTTGCGAGATAGTAATAATTCTTCTAAGGTATTATGACTGGTTAATATATTTGAAGAAGAAAACTGCTTTTCAGTATGTTTAACTATTTTTGTGGAAATATTCTAAATGCATCAATGTGTGAAAAAGGATAGTGGAAGATATGAATCACCTTGTCATTATCCAATGCATAGTGTCCTGGGAGTGAAAACTTCTCCTCTTCTTTAACCTGCTCCTCCTCGTCATCATCCTCATCTTCTATCTCCAGTGGATCACAGTTCTCAGCTTCTGGGTCTGCCCCTCCAGCCATAAGGAGTGCCACCATGCCAACATTACCTCGCCCACAGGCAATGTGAAGTGATGTGTTACCATCAAATCGTCTTAGATTTAAATCAGCAGAGGCCTTACAAATAGAAAGAATAAAAAAATATATTCCTCATTATTTAATAACTATCCCAACTATTTTAAAGTAGCAAGAACATTGCAATATTCTTCATTTTGTCAAAAGTCATGGTAGCGAAGTTGAAGAGCAGAATCCAAGGGTTGTGGCTTCAATACAGCCCAGGTCAGTACATGTCAGCATGATATAGCCAATAATCTGCCCAAATTATCATTTAAAAAACTAACCAAGCAACAATTAATTTGTGAATCTTTATATCTGTAATATCTCATTTTCTACAGATTGCACACCAAAAACATTTTACGATTTTTTCCACTTAATGACAATATGCACAAGGGAGGGATAGTTTTCAAGCTCTGCCACCAGGATTCCATGAGGGTGTCCAATGGTCATATTCACAAAATAATGAATACCTGTAACTTTTATAATTTTCTGGACAGAAATCTTAATCTAAAAGCATGAATAAACAGTATATAAGAATTATAGAACCTGTCAAAAACAGAAAATGGATACATCTCATTGTTAAATATGCAGTTTTGCCTACCTCCAGTATGAGATATCCAGCTACTGACATGTCATCTGCCTCAACAGCATGGTGAAGTGGTGTTTGCCCACTTTTGCCATCTGGCAAATTGATGTCTGCTTTCCCATACACCAACAGCTTCATGGCATTTAGGTTTTCTTTCTGTGCAGCCAGGTGCGCTGGGGCAAACCCTTGCAAAAAAAATCATATTACTGACTATGACATCCTTCAGTGCATTATGCAATGGCAGATCCGAGTCTGTACAGACTAATTTTATAAGTGAGTATTATAAGTGAGTATATATGATAGATGGGAAACAAGGTGCATGTAAGAGAAAGCAAAGTGAATTTACAGACACAAAAGTATTATCAGCCGTACCATCAAAGTTTCTCATATTCAGTTCCGGAAATGGACATTGTTTGGTTGTTCCCTGTCTCTGGTACTTTAATAAAGCTTTCAAGCATTCAATATGTCCATACAACACAGCTAGGTGTACTGGCAAGTTGCCATGGCGATCCTGGGCTATTGTATCTGCACCTGCTCTTATCAGCAAATCCACTGCATGGGGCTTATTTGTGATTACAGCCAGGTGGAGAGGGGTCTGAAACATGAAAAGGTAAGTATTCTAATGGTAGAATAATTTCTAAGATATCAAAAGCTAATGGATTTATATATTGTGATGATTTGCACCGATTTAAATGCACAGTAGGTTGACAGATAAAAACCCTATACTTCATGGATATTTCATTTGTTTGATTAAAAGGAAAGATTATAAGATCAACTACAAACTGTAAAAAGCTGTAACGATAACAAGAACAAAGCATACATAGCATAGCAATGTACCCAACGGCTTGAATATTACCTGGAGACACATGATTCAGCATAAGTACAATTCATGTTTGAACAGACTGTAATCCCACCCCGATCAACTTCTCAACAAAAAACCCCTACTAATTACAAAAAAACAAATGTTGACCATAAAGATATTTTACTTCATCTGTTCTGGTCAAATAAAGATCCTCAATTATGATTAAGTAAAAATGTGTGCCAATGTTAGGATCATTGTAGCAATTTATTTGCAAGTTGAGATGCCAACCCATGAATCTTAGTATCAATGTTTTGAGGCCACCAGCTTCAGAAGAGAAACAGGCTTCTACAATCACTTCCATCTTTCTTTATGAGCTTGTATGTTTTAGGATCTAGGCAGCCTGTCTGAAATGGATAACATGTCCCACAAAAGAAACAAGCGTCTACAATCATTTCCTGTATGAGCCTGTATATACCTATACACAGTCAGTAATAATTCAAGTCCAATCAGATTAAATCATGCATCCATGGCTCCAATCAGATTAAATCATGTATCCATGGCTCCAATCAGATTAAATCATGTATCCATAGCTCCAATTTTAATGAATACCTCAAAACCAACAGCATTAAACAATAGTTTCATCATGAATTATTTGCATCTTTCTGTCCAATTTATTTCTTCCAAAAGATTTCACCTATTTACAATCTTACTGACTGGTATCTTGCAAAGTAAATTCTGTTTTTTTGCATTACAAAACTATATTTTCAGTATCAGTCTATCACACTGGTCATGAAGTGCTTTTCTCCCAACTCATGTCCACATAAAAAACTGGGATGTGTGTGGGTTAGTTGAGTGTGTTTGTGTATATGTATGAAAAATATAACAAACAACGACCCTTACAATGCACCAAATCTTTGCAGATAAATACTACTAAGAGCAATTTTTTTATAAGCAACAGAGACAGTAACAGCAATGATGCAACACTTTTTTATTTGAAGTTCTTGGGTTCAAATACATTATGGTAAAGTTTGCAACAAGGAGAGCATGGAAAGACATTGGTTACAGCAAGGTATTCCTTTCATTAAATATGTGACAATGACTCGGAGTCTAATTCCTGTGCATGCGTTGTTCTTTAAGAGCATTTATGTTTTTGTCTTTGTTATTGGTAAGTCATTTTGGATCAGAAAGTCTTACTGGATGGTCACTGTACTGTATTTTGTATGTCTCTGGCCAAATTCAAAAATTAAAACTTGGGTTTGTAGCAGTTATCTTCCATATGCTTCTGGCACCCTATGTCCCTTTTTTCTTTCACTCACACTCAAACTTCAATAAATTTTGTTCATCAAAAGACTTGTATTGGTTATTTTGACTTGAAGTTGACCAATGAATTCACACAGTCATATTAACTGTGACAAAATTAGAAGGTCAACATTCTATTTTGCAGTTTTGATCCACAAGCTGAGGTGCTGACTACAGTGGATCTCGAGGTCAGTACTAGAAAGGCCAGTCATATCCCCATCTTAACATTGGTTATGATGTTTCTTTCTATTAATTATGAAATATAAATAATGTCAGACTTGGGACCTTGCTGGAGCTAATATCCCTCCACAATTCACTAGTTGAAAACTTTACTGCAGTTAGTGAACTTGACAGCTGTCAGTGTATTCTGTATTGCAACAAATGAGTTCCACTGGGCATTTGCTAATTTGTCATTGGACGTAAGGTGCCCATAATTATCCCTTGCAACTGTGTGAGGATTATGTTGTTTAAACACTCTATGGCCACAATAAAACAAGCTAAAAGGTGTGTCAAAGTTTATCTCCTGGAATTATCAAAACCCCGAACATGTGCTTTTTAACAATACTGTATCATGGTGTGCCAGCACATCAGACATTTCTAACTAAATATGTAGAGGCCAGGCCATAAAAAAAAAACAACAACTAACATTTAATACCACCCTACAGATCAGGACCTGATCAAATAAAACCTTACCCTGGGTCCTGATCAGAAATGCCTGTTCAGTGTTGTGGTCTGTTTACTGTCAATTATAAATTAATTTGTAAAAGCACTGACGTACAATTCATTACTGTTGTTGGGTGAAATTCTTAAGTATAGCTTTCTGAAAGAATTTTTATAACTAGTTTGCTAGAAAACTAGTGACGAATCATACATAATGCTAAAACTAAAGCAACAGTAAATGTGGAACCAAAAATGACACATTTCCTAGTACATTTGTTCCAGTACAATTAAGTATATCAATGTTTTTCGTTTACCTTTTGCAACTTTTTATATATCACAAATATCTGGCCACAATGTTACTTTTCAGGAAAAAATATCCAGCAAGATCCCATATATATATATATATATATATATATATACAGAGAGAGAGAGAGAGAGAGAAAGGGAGGGAGGGAGAGAGAAAGGGAGGGAGACAGAGAGAGGGGGAGACATAGAGAGATTGGAACAAACAAAAAACTGATAATGATCACTCACTGATAATTGTCTAGTACAACATAAAGTTATCAAAGACAGAAATAAATATTTAAACCTTGACTTCATAAAGAATTCATCCATACCACAAACTGTAAAAAAAAAAGCTCATTATATATTCACTCTAATATATTAGGTCAATGTCACAAATATTGTATTGCAATTTTATGATTACATGAACTAAGCCTCTTGTATGCATTCAAATATCTACCTGATAGTTGTAGTTGTAGGCATTGATGAACTTCTTGGCATTCGGCAGGGTTTTCATAACGTCTAGCAATGTCTGCATTACCTCATACTGCTCATTGATCAGTGACAGGTGCAATGGCCTGATACAGACATTAAAAGCTTTATGTAGATCGGATAAAGACAGAATCAAATGCTAACATGGATAACAGGTGCTCTACGAATTACCTCTCCAGAATGGGAGCGATGAAGAGAGTGAGAGACTATAATATACTGATTACAAAACATTCTTATAGATATTATTTTTACTGACCTAAATAAAATATATGATGGACCTGTAGAGAGGTAGGGAGAAATTGAGTCCCGAGATTGGTCACCTTGCTGACATCTGCCAAACAGTCAAATACAAGAGGAGCAGTTAGCCAGAAAATATGGGTCAGTAGGAGGCCTTCTTGAAAAAGCTTCCAATGCTGTTGATTGCATATGTGATGAAAATAACTGTTTCAAAGTAACACTATTTTAAAAAATATGTTTATCCCAACAGCATCACATGTCCAATACTGAAAGGCCTTTATACTAGGATGCTGTAAAAGCTGGACAAATTTTGTTTGGCAGCTTTTGAGATAAAATTGTTTAAATGGTTTTCAATTTCTGGTAATGGTGATTATATCTGAGGGCTGTTCCATTTAGACATACATGGTACCCAGGGAAGGCAGTTTTTAAAAAATATACGCCAGGGTACTTTGATTTCACAGAGTTCATATTAAAATGATATGAAAATTCTAAATTGCATCTATAGGTGAGTACCATATATATTTTAATGGAACAGCCGTGATGGCAGATCTGCATCATTTGCCAAAATAAGAAAGGCCTTCATGCTAAAATGGTTTCTGTCAAACTGAAACAAATTCTGTTCAGCAGTTTTTAATTAGTTGTTTAAAGGTTTTACTACTTTAGTAATGGTAAGCACTTGTGATGGAAAACTGGTATTATTTGTATAAACTTGAAAGTCCTTCAAGTCAGGATCTTTTCTTTCAAATTTGGTTAGAACTATATGGGTGGTATTTGAGAAAAAGCACATCTTTTTTCAATAAACTATGTTTCACAGAGAATACACAACCAATCACACTGAAAATGAAAATTTGTCTTTCCTCTCTTATTTAAACAATGGGCAATAACTCAGTAACTCTTGCCCATTACCTTTCATTTGCCAACTGAAGCTAGCAACTCAAAAACCTAGAGAAAAAATTCAGCTATTTGTGGGATCAAGACATTCAGAGGGATGATGTTGCTGACTGTGCAATAGTCCCTGATGGCAAGTCAGTTTCTCTCACAAGCCTTCAAAGTGGAGGGCCTTCTTGTCTGTGTGATTCTCTCCGCAATGGAAAGTTTTAAATCTTTCTTTTGCATGGCTCTCCAGACAGGAGCAAAGTGTAATGGAGGAAATTGTGGAGATACATTAATTTTACTAAATATTTAAATCCCTTCATGCCAGGATGCTTTCTGTAAAATTTGATCAAATTCTGAGGAGTATTTATTTGAGAATGATTCACCGATTTTTTTAATTTGTATTTATGGCAACCATATCTGAGTGAACCATTTGTACAAATCTGAAAGCTATTCATGCCAGGAAGATTTCTTTCTAATATGTTTAAAGTCTGTTTAGTAGCTTTTAAAAAAAATGTTTTCATTTCTCAGTGTTGGTGGCCAAGTTTAATGGTATTTTGGCATTATATGTGAATATTGAAAGACCTCTATGGGAGGATTCTTTCTGTCAATTTGGTCAAATAATGTTAAATGGTTTTGGAGAAGTTGTTTGAAAGTTTGTCTATTTTTAGTAACTGCTGCCATATCTGATAGCAGATTGGCATCATTTGAATAAACTTGAAGGCCCTTTATGCCATGATGCTCTCTGCCAAGTATGGTTGAAATGCTGATGGACATATGATGCATGATGCATACACAGGGCAACAACATAAACTCTTGGTCTTCATGGCCATGTGATCTAAAAAGTAACAAACCTTTCTTACAAGGAGAGATTAAAACAACAGTCCTGCATAAGACCCATGCCAAAATGTAAATATTACAAACTTCAGCCACAGCCTCATATCATCACTAACATCCAGTACAGCCAATTAACTAAGAAAAATACATACAGTGTCCTATAACCTTATTATTTTACCATGAAAAGTTCAGAACAATAAAATTGTAATATATTTGTTCAACTGTTACATTAATGATTATATAAAGAGATCCTGGCCACAAAAACAAATTAGGAATGATTTACTTGGCTGTGATATGTATTTCTGGAAATTGCATTCTAACAGAATCAACAATGACGTACAAGTCTCCATCTTGGTCTTGTACTAGGGTAAGATATCGTTGAACCATTAGCAAAATTCTGACATCCCCTGTGGCAGCATAAAGTTGTAAGGCTTGTGCTGTCTGCTCTACCATTTTTATGAGCGGTTCAACCTCAGTTTGAACTACAACAAAAAAGAAATTATGATCTACAAAAATATAACATTCAAGTTTTATGTAGCAAAAAACACCACCCAAAACTCTGCTGACCACATTTTGTCTCACTACGAACAACTGTTACAATTCTGTGGTCTTAAATGAAGTAACATAAAGAAGTGAAAACCAACAAGTTTAGCAAATTTAGCAAATAATATATTTTCTAAGTTACAAAGTGAAAATTTTGGAGAAACTTACCGTATTGTGAATTAAATCACAAATAATCCTAAATGTTCTATCATAAGTCCAAAAGCAATGAGTGCTCCAAATGAATTCCAATACTGAATGTGCTTACATACCAATAGTCTTGAACAGGTGCATGTACCAACAGTCTTGATATATCAAAATGATATAATCCATAATGGCTTTGAAAACTCCACAATAATCACAAAATAGTGATTTAGTCCAAAACGTCATTGAGTACTTTGTAATTCCAAAGAAACTTTTTTAAATAAATGATTTCTTTCAAATTATACCTTAACACAACTGAAAATGATTCCACAAATTGATCTTTAAGACAAGAATGAATAATTCTGTTTACCACAGCCTTATATAAAAACCTAAAACAAAATAAGATGACCAGGATGTGGGTCACAAGATTGCTTCCATAACATTCTAAGTTTGTAAACAAGGCTAGACCTTAAACTCAACCAGTAAACAACATGACAAAACAAGAGAATGGTCAAGTATACCAAACTTCTACCCTAAATTACAAAGGTCAAGCACACAATGTAAATTAAATATACCTATAATACATATTGAGAGAGAGAGAGAGAGAGAGAGAGAGAGAGAGAGATTTGCTTAATATAGTGAGCCAAATATGCATGAGAATTTAAGAGGGGCCTCTGTGGTATTACAATGAGTAAGTGTGGTCTCTTGGTTTAACAATTATTCAGATGCCAACCCTAGAACAAATATATATCAGTTAATCAAACTATGCTTATATGCTGATGATTTTGACTTTATAATGGGCTAACTGTCTTTTTCATCATTAAATATGTTTTCATGCATTGGAAATTGCTTTTAGAAAATGCTGTATAGCATCAGACCCCAATTAGTTCCCTCTGAGAATGACCAAAATCAGAAAGGTATTCTGAAGAAGAAAAAAAAAGTTTATTGGCCTGACTCATAGCTTACTTGCTTTGAAATATTATAATCTATTTTGATAATAAAAGGGTAGTCTGCAATGTTTGCAAAATTAAAGTTAAAATTGCCTGCGCTAAATCGAGGACAGCAATATGTACAATGTGCATGTCAGTCAAGCACTTTTTTGCTACTTCCCTTGAGCCAATCTGTTTACTGTCTTAATACATAAAATGTTGCCATCAGCCTATTATGAAGCCCTCAGGATTTTCATGTACTAAGGTGACTTGGTATGTGCAGAAGTTTTCAAAGGTCAATCAGTTATAGTATTAAATGTACAATAATTATTAGTTTTACATAACAAAATTGGAAAATAATTGTCATCTGAAGTCAAATAAGCAACAGCTTGATAATGCAGGTTTTTTTGCATGAACAATATGGGAAATTTAAAGCAAATGAGGTACTCCTGTCATGTTAGACTCATTCTCTGACAAACTCCACTGAATCCAATATGAAATCCCAATCCTGATCAAACAAAGACAAGCCAGCATCCAGATTAGATTGCAACTATTGTATTGTCGTAATCTTTGCCATCATTCCATAAGGCTGTAATTTACAGGTCATTTCAGTAAGTCTTAAGGCTGGATTGTAAGGGTTGGCAGGTCTTAAGTCCAACCATGACACACTGTTGCATTATTTTCAATCCATGTGGTCATATGACATTGCCAAAAGATACAATTATATATTCAATGCTAGAGAGTCATTATCTCCATATTTTTTGTCTCAGAACTGAATGGATAAACAAGAATTTCATGGAATAATGTGTCTTGCCTACTCAGCTGTAGCATAATCCAAAAGCCTTGTATAGTTACTGGAGCCAGAAAACTAGGTCACTGTGACCATAACAATACGTTATTGACATAATTAATATTTGCATTAAATTTCATTACTGTACACACAACGTTATAAGAACTGAGCTAAATGCAGGCTATGGTATGCTTTTGCACATGAAGAGTAGTATCCTCTAAGATGAGTACACCAATTAAGTTTGATGACTGCATATACAACCGTGTCAGAGAAATTGAGCTAAATATAAAATCTACATGTAATCAATGGAGCTTGAAATTAGGTGATTGTAACCTATTTTTGTCAGTCACATGTAGTACCATTTAAGATAAATACACCCATCAAGTTTCATCACTGCATATACAGCAATGTCAGAGAAACAGACTTATATGGAAAAATTTCATGTACTGTAAATTAGCGAATATAACACATGTCCAAGTATAACAAGCACTCATGTATTACTCTCAGTTTTTCTACTGTGTGTAAAAAAAATATATCTGATTACCCGCAGACATATATAACCCACAGGTTTTCAAAAAGATTAATAAACGACCAAATTCTGTGTTGGCTTCTTTCATTTTGAACATAATATAAAATACACTGGGTACAGTGAATTATCCTTTCTGTTTAACTGAATCGCAGCAGAGCCATTTCAACCAGACTGGATCAATTCATAATTAGTTTCCTCATCTTGAGCCATTTCAAACGATCCACAATGATGCCACATGCTCCACTGTTAAATGCAGGACAAAAGCTGTGCCTTTCCATTACCAGTAATTCAAGATCAATAAAATAGTCACCCACCCATAAATACTTGCCTGATGGCATGAACTACACACCTTCCATTTGTACAATAAACAATAATAACACCTGTTACTATTCAGAACAGATTCCAGAAATGTGAAATTCTTCTGAAAGTTGACTTATTTGCAGTAGCTCTTAAGCCAGCTATGGCAGTGAATCAGACCCATCTATGGCAGTTTAAGATTTTAGTAAACACAACAACATTGCTGCTCTTCACAAATTTATAATTATTAAATTGGAGATGCTGATTTTATTATGTTGATCTTAATGTCCTGCTACTATATCATCTTAAATTTTGAAAATTTTAGTTGAATTGTAAAACATAACTATATAATCAACATTAGATTTGTTTACTATTTCAAACCTGGTCCACTGTTTGAAATATGAAACGAGTTCTTTAAAGTATTACTACAATGTGGTAATGAGAAAAATCAAATTGAATAACACATGGACATATACCCTGTGTGGGGATGGGGTGCATGGAATGGAAAAACTTGGATAACCCACGTGGCATATTCACTAATTTATGGTAATTGCTGGAGCTTGATAAATAAGCTAAAAGCAAAAAATTAATATTGATCTCCACATCAGTGACAACACGATTCAAAAAGTGATCCCTATATCCTGTCTATGCTTTGCAGGGAGATAAAAACATTGCCGAAAATACTATTTCTCCCAAGGAATCGAAGTTGGAAGGAACCCACTAAGATTAACTTTAATATCACTGTCATTAGGTACCATATGTACTTACTTATGAGTCCAACTGCAAACTGCACAGACCCAGATATGCTGTCACATAATGCACTGGCAGATCTTTGTGCAGTTTGTTACGGGTAATATGTAGACCACACAACACAGACCCAGATATGCTGTCACATAATGCACTGGCAGATCTTTGTGCAGTTTGTTACGGGTAATATGTAGACCACACAACACAGACCCAGATATACTGTCACATAATGCACTGGCAGATCTTTGTGCAGTTTGTTAGGGGTAATATGTAGACCACAAAACACAGACCCAGATATGCTGTCACATAATGCACTGGCAGATCTTTGTGCAGTTTGTTAGGGGTAATATGTAGACCACACAACACAGACCCTAATATGCAGGCATATTATGCTAATGCAGATCAGGATCTTTGTTTTTGCAGTTTGATTCGACTTATAAGAGAGTACAGACAGTACAATCAATACACATAAATAAATGAAAACAGATATATCAAGATCCCTGCATTTTGAACATGATAACTGGATGTATTTTAGAATCAAGAAATAAATATGAATAGCCACATCTACACAAGTAACAATCTACTACCATAAGTGTTTGGCAGAAACAAATGATGAGAGAAGTACAACACTAGTATGTCCACAATAACATTTCTGAAAAACTCCAACATTAGTACTCTTTCTTTCATGCACAGATTATATAAGCAATGACCATCATCAATGCATCATATGTAGTTTTTCTCTGTTAGGGGAATCCTGATGGCAAGTAATAATAATCTAACCCCAAACAATGGATTGGTTAAAGAGTCAGTGGATGAGTCTACATGACCTATAGTTTATTCATCTATAAGGTGACATGAGAAACATAAAATTGTAAAGGAAACTATTTAACATTATTTGTTCATTTTTTTCCAAGAAACAAATACTAAGGTAATCAAATAGGTAAACGGAATCAGAATCTGTAAATAGAAATCCAATGAATTCTACAAATTCTAAACATTCCAAGTCACTGTAGGAATGGATGTCAGTTGCATATATCCTAAGCGAGTGTATAGTATATATGGTTTTAGTAGGGTATTGCAATAATTTCTAAGTTAAGACCATGGGGCTAAGTGACAGGGGACAGGAATAAACCCCCAAGACAATAACAGTTACATCCATAAATTTGTTATTTTAATAACTGGTAAGTGCATATATGATTTTGTTTTGTTTTGGTGTACTGTGGCACAGCAATAAAAGTAAATTACATAGTGCATAGACAATTGGAATAAAATGCATTGCCCAAGGACATACCACTGTAGCAGTAGCTGACCCAGGCTGATCTGATGGTAGGATTCAAACCCATGCCAATGTGCCACTGTGGTTCCTACCTCATTTAGTTGTCTCTTATGATATGCAAAACATAATATTGGGCATGCCCTAACTAATATTCTACATGCCATAACTTGCAAGAGTTTAGGGTGGGAATCTCAATAGTTTCTAGTTACAACCCAGGGTTAAGTTCATGGATGAAGTGATGAACTCTGGGTTCAATGTCAGTTGAGTGTAAATTTGCATTTTCATGCCCTATAAAGTGTATACATGGTTATAGCGTGAGGATCACAATAGTTTTTATGTTCTGACTGCCCCAAGAGCTGTATTCTTAAGGGTAGGGAAAGACCCAAGGCATAACTCAAGGGTACCAGTCTGAAATGTATTGATATCTGGGTCATTCATCATATATTCTGATTCTCAGACATGTGAGACATACAACTCTGAAGTAATTTTAAATTTACGTAAAATGACCCACCACCACCACCCAGCCCAACCTGCAAAAGCATGATAGAAATTTCCCAAAGGCTGGCACAATCTAAACCCACAGGGCTATCACTGATCAAAGCTTCCCATGTCAAGCTCTAATGGTGTGGGAAAAGTAAAGGATATTACACACATACATGTGTGTGTGTGTGTGTCTATATATCCAGACTTTTCAAGACTCACACCCACCCACCAGCTATTTGACAAACATAAAGATAATACAAAAACTAAAGACAATTACCTTCAACATTTCTGGTATGTGCCACTTCTACTTTTACCTCAGCCAAGCTAGGCTGCACACTTTGTGTATTTGTGATCTGTGGTTTGATCTCAGTTTCTTCCTTAGCTTTCTGTATCTGAATTTCTTCCAATCCTTCCAAAGATGGAACATCTCCTTTTTGAAGCACTGACTTGCTATCTGCATTTCCTTTAGGTTGTATTGATGGCTCATCATGGAATATATCTTCCTTTAGAGACATCTTTGATTCAAAACAACCATCAACCTCATCAAAGCCATCTGATGCTCTCTGCATCCCTCTTGTAGTTTCTACTGCTTTGTACATCCCTCTGGTAGCACATCTTGGTACTAACTGTGTCCCAGTACAGGAACTAAATGGACTAAACTCAGTTTTATGAAAAGTGTTACTTTCCAGCCCTAATTTTGGGATTGGGCTCGATTCAAACTCTGCATGATTCTCAACTAGGTGGAGAAGCAACTGCAGGTCAGCATCATTGATCTGGCTGCAATCTATTTCTATTCCATGTTCACTCAGATCAGATTCTGATGGTGGGGAAAGCATGCTAGGTGGAGAATATGGGTTAGGTTTCATGGCTCCATTTGGGTAGGTTGAAAATTCATTGGTAGGAGGAGACATACTACCTGCATTGGATGCTGGTGAAGACCCATTTGTATATATTGTGGGAGAGTGTCTATTTGTATATGGGGTTGGCGAAGATCCATTTGCACATAGTAATGGCGAGGTTCCATTAGCATATGGGGATGGTACTCTGTTCCTGTGTGAAGATGGTGAACCATTCATATGATCAGGATGTACTACTGGCATTCCACTCATACTGTTGTACCAGGAATTGAATTGCTGGCTACTAAATGGCTGCTGATGATACTGTTGCTGCAGCTGCTGTGGTCCAATATTAGTAACAGGTTTTTTTCCGCCGAGTGGGAATCTGGACTTTCCTTGTTCCACTACAAAAGAGTAAGAAACAACTACAAATTTAAATTAATGAATGTACTGCCAACAAACAGTATTTTTGCTATGTAAAAGAACAACATGTGAGCACAGAAGTGACAAGAGTACAAAAATCCTGTGACCAAAGTCTATTCAAAAACAGGAAATTTAGTTTGAAAAAGACAGGATTTCTAAATAGAGGGGTGATTTTTTGAAGAAACAAAGGTAGTGTTTGCAAATATTATTTTTGTGCATTCAATTGAAATTTGGGCATGATTTGTTTCTAAATTAGCATTTATCCATACATGCCAACCCCTGGTGAGGAAAAAGTGTAATCCCAGTGGACAAAAAGAGTAATCCGAGAAGAAAAATAGTAATCCACTTATAACATGATATAAATTCAATAAGCATATGTACAAAATGATTTTTCTTACCCATATTGTCTTTTAACATCAATTACTGCTTCAAGTTTTCATATGTAGCATTTTTAGATTTAAAAAGCAACAGACTCTCATCTTGCATTTCAAAACACTTTGTACCAGCTGAGGCTATGAATGTTTTGCACACCAGTAGTGCACCAAGTACTAGATTACTGAGCCTGGATCTGAATTCCGTTTTATTTTTGTTAACAATACAGAACAATCTCTCACTGCCGGCATTCGAATGGTAAAGAACCAATATTCCTTTCATAACCTGACAAAGAAGAGGAAATTTATATTTTCCAGTTGTTGGGTCATTTAGCTGGGAAATAGGATGAAAAGAATTGACTCTGTCTGCATGAAGTACATTGTCAGGTAGAATGCCAACTTGATACTTCAGGCATTCTCCTTCTAATTTATTGACAGCCTTTCATGCAGCAAGGTGCATCGAATGACTGAGACAAAGTGTGATGTACACTGATGAGACATTTCTCAAAATAAAGAATGCAACTCCTTTACGAATTCCAGTTATCACTGATGCATTATCAGCTGAAAACCCCATACAGTTCTGCCAATTTATATCATGTTTATTCAAAACATTATCATGCAAATCAAAAATGTTTTCTACAGTAGAATTTACTGTTAATTCTGGTAATGAAATAAGAGCACTCTGACTTTGCTCTTTTTGTTGTCGAAGTCTTACACAGACTGAGTACAACTTTTTGTCATCGTAATTACTACTCCTGTCTGTGGCAATACTAAACGACCCAATTTTAAGTGAAGTATCTTCAGCTAAACATCAAACAATATTAGATGATTTTGCTCCTGGACATGCATGTATTCTGCAATTTTGGAATCAGGAAACACCTGTTTGATCAAAGGACCAAAGTAGTCTTCTACCGCTAGGAGTAATCCGTATTTTATTAAGAACTCAGTAAATAACACCTCTGCATCAGTGGCATCACTAGGGTTGGTGTCACCCAGCGGTAACTCATGGTGTCACCCCCATGGACCTCCTTCCTGCACAAAAATTCAAAAATTTTATAGACAGTCATTTTGGTGTCACCCCCTCTGATGGTGTCACCCGGTGCGGTCTGCACCCCCCGCGTGATGCCACTGCTCTGCATTTGTAACATTCGTGTCCACAATTGAGTTTTGTTGTAAAAAAGAAGGTACCTTAGTACTGGAGTTAGTATGATTCAAGATTTCTTTAGTTTTTTAAGTGTTGCTCCAACTTTACCACCATGAATAATATTAAAAACCTTTCCACACAGCCTGCAATAGGCATGAATCTGCCCTAGAATGGAATGCTGCGTTATGTAAATCATGTATTCATCTCTTAATCGGTTTCTCATCTTTATTTAATCCATCTGTGAAATTATTTGAAAAACATTTTTGCTCTAGCACACGCATTGACTTGAATAAATCTGATGACTTTTAGCACCAAATATCCTACAGGCTGGTTCTGTACCAAATATGTATTAAAACAAAGAATCTGCAAGTAAAGATTAAAAGTTAGAAAACCAGTCTGTTCTCTCCTCACTAAGCCATACGGCTGCTATAAATAGAATCCGAGGTCAAAAGTTTGAAAGTTGAAACCAGCTTGTTTCTTGGAAATAGGAGAGTCGCTATAAATAGAACACAATACTGTTAGGAAAGTGCATGCAAGTCTATGGACAAGCATACTCTTTTATCGTAGTTAAGTAGAAGCCGTCTTTTCTAGAATAGTCTGTGGGATTAATGGGATGTTAATAAAAACGAGAAAATAAATTATTGATTTTTTTTTTCTCAGGGGAATATACTGAAATGGCGTAATCCATATACATTTATGCAGAAGGTGTAATTTAGTGAAAAAAAAGCGTAATGATTGGCATGTATGTTTATTTCACATCCTTGCTGACAGGAAATCATTATGCCTTTGATTATTCAAAATACCTTTCATCTGCATCACTAATTTATAACTTATAACTAACTTAATCAAATGTATTAGAAAGCAATATGTGTGCATCATTGGAAAAATGTGCTGCTCACAGAGCTGCCAACCCTCCAGACTCGCAATTAGTGAAAAGAGGGATACAAATTAGTGAATTTTGAACACAATTAGTGAAAAATTATACCATGACACTAGCTCCATCCACTTTGATGGTCAGTACTGCATTATATGAAAATCCCAAAATAAAACTAAAGCATATTATTTACACTGATTACATGTACCAATTTATTTTTGCAGCCAAATTTACTGATATACACAAACTTCATGCTATATGTCATGATATGATGCTGTGGCAGTCTTGAACTTCCTCAACTGGGCTATGGTAAATTTGTTTTCAAAACAGTTCAGGCTTCTTGCCTGCTGGTTTATCTTGGTGACTAAAATTGTTGTAAATTTTCAGCACCCAAGGATGCACTAAAGTTTGTCTTATTTTTCCTCACTGCAGGAAATACTCTTTCACTGTCACTGTTGATGATCTCCAACTGAGAAAGGTAGGTTATATTCAACTAGAAATACTCACAAATAATGCTTCAGCACTGGTAGCTTGCAGGACTTGTGTAGGTGGCTTAAAGTACTCCATAGCTGAAATCTGCTGGGGATGCTCTTAATTTCCCCAATATCTATATGCATTTTGCTAGAATTGTGCTTTTTCAAATCCTTCTGCCACATGCCATAGGGGCTTGTATCGTTGCTTACAATTTATATGTCATACATGTACTTTAAAATATTATTATTATATAGTGCAAGTTTGAAAGGTAAATCGTGGGCTGTGAAAAGCATAATGTACATCGCAGTTTCATGGCTGAATGCAAGGCCAATTTTTTGTGTACTCCAATCTATGCTTCACTCTTTGCAGAATACATATCTTTTTCCTTTGGAGGTGAAAACATTTTGTGTAGTGTAGCTTAATTATGAAATGGTATTAATCCAGAAGATGAAACATTGAATGGTTACTGATTAGTGGTGTCGGCGCATGTGCATAAAAATATGAACTAAAGCAAATTACGATATATCCTAATCTTAGAATATCTCAAAAATTCCTACACTCAAAAAAGCTGTCTTCATTTAGTGTCTGTTTAAAAAAAATTAAAATTGCTATGAGTATGAACATGTGCCATTTAAAAAAAGATCAGTTGGGCCCCCATTTTCTTCTCGAGTATTTGTAAAACTTCTGTTCTAAATACAAATTATATACTTTACAATGCTAACTACAGGGCAAACTAACAACTGAATATAATTCTACTAAGATCACAACAAGCAATACAGGACTGTTATCAGCATCAGTGACTACTGCTGCTATCTTGACTAGCACTTAATGGGATAAAAGTTATTTTATTCCTGACTTAAGCCATGAACTGAAAATTCGGGAATGCACGATTTTTTCTGCATGTGGTGTGAATCCGTGAATCACTATCTAGAGTCGTAAATTCATGCCAAAATCGTGAGGGTTGGCAGTTCTGTGCTCACCACAACTGGGTAATTGTAATGTACTTTACTGCATTTAAAATTTCTTTAAAATTGTACCAATTTTCTCTCTCTGGGCTGCAACTTCTATACTTCTATACCTAATAACTTCAAACATAACCTTGGAATGTATATTTGGGATGGCCAATTTATGTACCAAAACTCAGTCACTTTTTAGGACTTAATGATATCTGATTACAACCATATCTGGGTTCTAGGTCCACATACCTTTAATGCTACCAAACTTACACTTACAATGAATCTCAGAATGAAAGCATTTCAAACATCAAAGCTGGGTTACCATGACCTCTTTCCTAAATTCTGAACACCGTTTCACGACAGTGCCTGAACTCTGGTTTCAAAGTCTTTTAACCTATTTCCACAATATGTTCTTCGTGAGTGCACCTGGGAAAAAAGACTGTCACACAAAAACTTTGTTGCTGTAATCTACTTTAAATGATTAGTTGAACACACTAACTGACTCATGACATAGAAACAGAAGCAGCATGCTCACTAACTTCAAGATTTTTTAAAATCACTTAACACTCCAGTCATAACCTATGGCCTAAATAAATGGGTCAAAAGAATTTGTTTCCCAGGCAGTTTAAGTGATGCTCACAAGGGATATGGATGAAGAATGAAAGACTATGGTTGTATCCAGTCAATCTGGTTTAACTGGTGGAGATCTCTCAAATAATGTCTTACTAAATTTTTTTAACAAACTGATAAAAGCAGAACAAGATAAACTTGTAAACCCTTATCTCACAGGGATAATGAGAAAAGTATTACTGCCCTTTTTTGTTGGGAAAATGGTTATGAAAGCATCAACAGTGACATCCCATTCTCTTAGGTATGTATGATTTCAATATCTACGTAAAAGGTATTTTTAGGAGCTTTACAGCACAGCAACACAATTGGGTTATTGAGTACCGAGGCAATTGGAGTAATGTGCCTTGCCCAAGAACACACCACAACAGCTGACCTAGACTCGTCTGATAATAGGATTTCAAACACATTGATTTGGTCCTGAGTGTAGCATACTAACCACTGAGTCACAATGGTTACCTTACCTATGTAAATAATATAACACCTTAACACCTACCTTTCTCTATTGGCACAGAAACTGGCATATTGACAATGGTTGGAATGCCTGCAAGAAAGCAAATAATGATTCAACTGCCATCCATTCTCATTACTAGGTAGTTACGTAGATGCAAAATATAAGATAATCTCTGAAGACATCTGTACCTGTAATGGCAACTTTTAGAAGTGAGTAAGGTTGTAGAGATCTATTAAAGACATTACAGCAAATAATTTGAAATAAATATTTCTTATAATTAAAAACCAAAGTTCTGCAGAATGTAATATCTCTCCTGAGAACCATGCTTCGGAATGCAAAAACAATAGAAAGCTATAAAACAAAACTGTAAAATAAAACAGTAGCATAAAACTTATACACACAACAGCAACACAGAATTTTAAACATGATGCTGTCGCTTCCACAAAAGAGATAGCTATGTCTCACAATGCTTACACGGGTGAGACACAAAAATTATCATTGAAGTCATGTAAAAAGACAAAAAAAATTCATTATTGACAGTTGTATAGTGAGACAGAAACACGAGTTCCTCCATGGGACTGATGCACTACGGGCAAAAATTATTTCCAGAAATTAAAGATAAGACTCTTCCTTTAAATTTAACTGTTGAAACAATCTCTAATATGCTTCTGTGATACCAAGAACTTTAAATTAGGTATTGTGGTGAACATAGTGGCTGTCAACCTAGCAACATTTTGATTTTGGACAAAGTAGATATCATTAGAAGTCTTTTCGCAAAAACCCAATGCCATAATGAGCAACCATTCAGGGGGAGTACTGACAACTGGCACCATTATTATTTTGGACCAAATGGGTATCATACAAAGTCTACTGTTGAAAACATCATGTTGATATAGTCATGAATTTTGGAGGATATAAAAATACTTTCAGGACATGACTTTCCACTCAGGAGGCAGCTACTGTTGAAAACATCATGTTGATATAGTCATGAATTTTGGAGGATATAAAAATACTTTCAGGACATGACTTTCCACTCAGGAGGCAGCTACTGTTGAAAACATCATGTTGATATAGTCATGAATTTTGGAAGATATAAAAATACTTTCAGGACATGACTTTCCAGTCAGGAGGCATAGCAGTAATGATTTTCAGTATGGCTGTTGTAGCTGTTATATTGGATGGCAGAACACCACCATTTTCATTTAAAACCAACTAGACATCATAAAAAGTATTTCTGTGAAAAACTCATGTTGATTCGACCATCCATTCATTAGGAATAGTAATAATATGATTTTCAAGATGGCCACTGTGTGACAGTCATACTGGATTTCAGATTGGCACTATTTTCATTTAAGATTAACTTGACATCATAACAAGTCTTCTGATGAAAACCCCACATCAATAAAACTTTCTGTTCAGGTAGAGTTGAGATAAGATTTTTAAGATAGCTGCTATGGCAGCCATATTGGATGTCAAATCAATAATATTTTCATTCAGGATCAGCTAGACATCATAAGAAATCTTTTAGTGAAAACCTGATGCTGATATGACCATCCATGAAGGAGGAATAGCAATAACAAGCTTTTCAAGATGGCCACTGTGGCAGGCATATTGGACATAAGATTGGTACTATTTTCATTTAGGATCAACCAGACATCTTAAGTCTTTGAGTGAAAACACATGCTGATATGACCATCCATTCAGGGGGAGTGGCAATAACAAGATTTTCAAGATGGCTACCATGACAACCATATTGGACTTCATATTGGCACCATTTCATTTAAGATCAACTAGATATTGCAAGGCTTCTACTGAAAACCCCATGCTGATATGACCATTTATTAAGGAGTAGTGATACCCAAGTCTTCAAGATGATCACTGTGGTGGTCATACTGGAGGTCTGAGCAGCGCTATTTGTATTTGGGACCAACTAGACCATAGGTTGAACATGTATGTGAAGTTTCATGGCAGTCCTCCAGGTAGTTTAGGATGAGTAGCAATAACAAACTTGTGCCAACAGATGGAAGTAAGGCTGATGATGTACAACAGACGAAAGACCATCCCATACAATTATATATCACACCCATAAGTCAAACAAAAATATTATCTCCACATACAAACTTATGAATTTATATTTTGCAAAATATTATAAATATCAGTTAAAAATTATCTTTCTGAACATATTAATGAGCAACTGAACAATGTATGATGTAAGAACCACAAAGTAAATGTTAACACAAATAAATATATGTACTAAAATTTAATACATTCAAATGTAATTTTTTTTTCAAATTTCATCAAGTCCTAAATTTTGAATCCTATTAAGCTCCTAAAATATGTACAGTTGATACTGTCACATTAAACTGTGGATAATTTATAAGAATTTATCAACCCTTTATGTTAGGTAACTGACTGATATTTACCATATGTACTTGCTTATATGTCAAGTCAAACTGCTGTAGCATAATACACCCACAGATCAGGGTCTATGTTGTTTGTTTTACTGATTACTCTTAACAAGTGCACAGACCCAGATCTTCTGGCACACTGTGTGACAGCAAATATGGGTCTGTATATATGGTATGTTTCATGATTTGAATACAGTTCGTTTCTAATTTGGCAACAGATACACAAGTCAAATCTTTTAAAGAAAACACTTCCTGCATGGGAGAAAAAACAAATAGGTTCCACTGACATATAAGCCTCTACTGAAACCTACAAAGCATGAATGAGACAACATTTTCAGCATCTAGTATTCCAAAACATGGAAAGTAAATAATGTGAAGAAAAATCCAAATAAAAAAATATCGTTCTTAACAATGGCTGAGACTTTAGATCTTGCTTTACTTTAGCAGACTGGAATCGACCTGGCTTATGGAGCCATGCATGTACCAAGGTTACTTCCTAGTCCAGCTGCTACTAAGTCATTGAAGGTAAAATTACAAGATTACCTGAAAGTTAGAAGAACCAATCAGAAAGCTTGCTGGTTAGAAGTCAATTCCTTCCTTTTTAATAAGAATCCATATCTGTGGGGAAAATGCTTAAAATAGCTAACTACAAAGTACAGTGACATAAATAGAATAGTACTGGGTTGTACAACTTCATGTAAATCATTTTTGCTTTTAATACTACTACTATTTATAAAATTAAGGTGTCTGAACTAATTATGGAGTAGATAACAATGCCAATGATAATGACAACTTAACAGCCCAATATAAAATGTAAAACAAGAATGGATAGAAAGTGTCATGTAGTAAACAGCCATAATTAAGTTCACACTTTCCAATTTATACAGACTTCTGTAACAGCCATAATTAAGTTCACACCTTCCAATTTATACAGACGTCTATAACAGCCATAATTAAGTTCACACTTTCCAATTTATACAGACTTCTATAACAAGAGATAATAGTTTTCAAAAAATGCAACAGAAATAATGAATTTATAAGATCTAACTGATTCATTTACCAAAATATTTGGCATTTTCAACAGTTAATAGAAAACATTTGATCAAATCTGTCAAGATGCTGCAAGCTTTATATACCATCTTATAATGGAAGTTACAGGGGTTTGAATGTTTAAATTGTACAATCCATATTTTTAATGATCTCTTAAATTTAGCCTTTGTCATATTAAACAAATAATTTTCAAAAATACTCCCAAAATCCTTTAAAATTGTAATTCAACTTACATGATTCATATTTACCATACAAGTCTATGGGATTTTCGACTTAGTCTTATGACCTCTTACTATTTGTGTGTTGTTATTATAACCTCTAAAGTAAGAAAAGGAAGTGAAATAGAGTGACAAATATATATTTTGGGGCTTGTATTTAAGTCTGTTTCATCATATTAACCACATGAAAAATTGTAATTTATTGCTAATTGTATATTAAGAAATTAGCTGTTAATGAATTATTGTGAATATGTTATATTTCACGGGGTTCCAATTTTTGCAGATTCTGTAGTTGCTACAAACTATTAATTTTAAAGACTCTCCTGTCATGGAGGAGTGGTTAAAGTCACCAGTCTTTTACAGATCATTCACACATCTCACATATTTCCATGTGAGTTCAAGTCTTGGCTCAACCAGCATCGGTACATGATAGAGCTTACCAATAGTGTCCCATGGATTAGCGGTTCATCCTGGGGTCTTCCTCCACCAAATGTACTGACTGTCATATATAGCTTTAAAGCCTATCATGTGCTGAAAAATGATGTTAAACCCCATAAAACCAAACCTTTTGTGGAAACAACAGGACCCATTCCCCTGACTACAAATTTAAGTACCAACAAATATGTCATTATCTTTGCAAAACCACAAAAACTAATTTAAACTAAAATATTCACAGTTAATGGATTTATTGGTACAACCTTAATTCTGAATAAAGAAGCCTTGTTATAATTTTACCATTATGCACATGTCCATTCTGACTGCTTGTCTGCTGGTTGTTTCCTCCACCACTGCCACCACCAGGACTAAATAGTGGTGGCTCATAAGATCCAGGATTATAGCGATGCAAAGTCTTCCTCCTCTTCTTTACAATTTCATCCTTATCTGCATACAAAAGAAATCTAGGTCAAGCTCTGCAGGCAATAGTCTCCATGAAACTGAGCCAAATGCAAAGGTTTATATGGGTCACTGGAATGTAAAATACAGGTCAGTGACCTACATTTTACATAAGGTTCTACTCCCTCACTGCACATTTAAATACATGCAGTATGCATCACAGTGATCTAATTTTGACTAATGATGCATCCAGATACTGAGTTACGCCACTCTGCAGGTCATAGTGTCTGAGAACCTGAGTTAAATGCAAAAAGTTATTCCAGTTAATGGAATGTGAAATATAGGTCACAGCGATCTAGTTTTGACTGGATGATGTCTTCATGATGGATTCATACACCTAGTTACATGACTCTGCATGCATAAAGTTTCAGAGGAATTGGACTAACCCAAGCCACAAGAGAAGTGTTGATGTAAGATGGACTGAAGGCCATATATCTGTACAGTATAAATATCAAACTCATCCAAAATTTTGTACAAATGAAGCTTTCCAATACAAAGTGGTTGAAACCAAACAAAAAGTGTTAATTTTATGTAGTGTTTAAATCTGCTGATCATTAAAAAATCTAAAGCTCATGCTGGGATAAAACTTCACAGAAAATTTGGTTGAGATCAACTGGAAAATGCGATTGCTACTTAACATTATTTAAAAGCCACAGGGATACCTATGAGTGATGGCCATGTTTGATGGCTGATATAAGCATTACTTGTATACATTCAAATGGTATTAAAATCAGGATCATATTTAGTGAAATTCTCTTGAGCTCTTCATTTAGGGTTTTGAGTTTTTTTGTTTTTTCATGAAACTGTTTTAAACTTTTTCTACATTTAATTAATAGTGGCCTTCTTCAGCCAATGATGAGGGACTTTATTTTGAACATCACTTTGAATGGTTGATGGTAAAAACTCAACCAGAAACTCAAACAATGTGTTATGATCTCCTGGTAAAACTCAGCAAAAATTACATGCAACTTATTTGGTGAATATATTTTCATCCCTGTTCCTCATAATTCATTGTCTGATAACACAGCAGAAATGAGACACTCCTGTAACTAGGACCAACTAAAACTTAATATAGTTAATATAGTAAAGCCTACCTGAAAAGTCATGTCTATTATGCAATTATATTTGAAAAAGATATTTCTGTTAGCAATTCCTGGCATTAAATTATCATCACAAGCCATGTCTGATAAGCAAGCACCTGTCTTACATGGCCACTTTTTCACATCAAAAAGGTAAAGACCCTTCTGTATTCATTTGATTCCAGAGTAATAAATAAAAAACAAGGCTAAGCTGGGCATTTGTCTTAGCAACTGTATCACTGATGACTACCAGTGAGCAAATCAGTATAAATCACCATGATGAATACTGTTGTGTTCCATTGTAAAATGGACATGCTACAATCCTTAAAGACTTGTGCTTTCTGTTTGTAAAGAAGGATCTACTAAAGTTATTGCTATATGGCATGATGAAGGACTGCACTTCAAAGTAAGGAACAACCCTTTTGATTGGTTGACCAAGCAGCTGTTTCCAAACAATGTCAACATCAAACATTTCTGGTTTTATTTATCCTCATAACCACTGAGGTGAACGACAGTGCTGTTACAATAAATCTTGCTACTCATCTGAACTAATACAGACATAATTTATTAAAATAAAAGGCAAACTAATTGCCCCTTCCCCCAATCACAATCCTGTCAATAACATTTTGTTATAGTTGTTCACTTTATTTTTACATTGGCACCAATACTGTAATGTGCTCTGTAATTGGTGCCAATAACTTACCTTGTTACCTAACAACAACAGTAACAATAATAATAATAATAATAATAATAACAATGATAATAATAATTGTAGCATAAAATAATGGAGATAACATATTTTGCACATGAAGATTTGTATAACTCAAAAGGAAAATTTAACAAAAATGCAGTTCAAGATTAATGGAACGTAAGCAATACCAATGTCATGATCAGTTACTGCACATACATGACATTCACAGATAAGAACAAATATGATAAGCCATTTGAACAAATAAATATATAAATTAGATAAATTTACAATGAAAATTTGTTTTAGCACTGGTAGGCCTTAAGTAAGCTACTTCAGCATTCTGAACATTGTTTCTTTGTTCTTCTCTCATTTTCATTTTAGTGTTGACAGGACAAGACTTGACAGGATGTTTGCTGAGCTGCACAACTTCGCCTTGTTTTTATGATACATGAATATTAATAAGAATGATCTACAAACACTTAAAAACAAATTTGACTAAATAGAGTAAATTTCATACCTTAGCTTTTTCTTAATACTTGTTAATACTTCCATGCAACACTAAATGTTCCTTAGAGACACATTACACAACATTGAAAAGATACAATCCTACTGACAGCAAGTAAAAAAACTAACTATACAACTAGGAAGTTATAGTTATCAATGGAAAACAGGTAGAAGCTTTAGTTAGAATACCGTAGAGATAAAAAAAAAATCCCCTCCAATCTAATAGGCATTTGTAAACAATTCATATCACAGTCTACGCAATAGTCAGTCATACTGTTCTAGAACAATACATTATCAATTAATCTTACTTACAGTCAAATGACCTTCCTGAAATACAATACTTCAAAAACCACAATTTAAAACTTAACTTTCCAAGTAAACCAACTATAATGATCCAATGCAGACTGCCATACAGGTACATGAATGTGTCAATCCATTCTACTCAAGCACACTGTTTTATGCCATGAGTTTGATAAATTTATGAAGACTCATTCAGAGTAAGTTCAAGTGTTGCAACTGATGCATACATTTTATCAAGGTGCATAAATTTTCAAATTACATGAACATTAACAATGGAACCAAATGTCATTATAATTTCAACAAACTGAAAGTGATCATGTAACTACACTGAAAAACATTCCAACTGCTAGGTATGGAATCAAATGTCAGGAGACCTAAAATATTACCTATTGCCTGTGGGTAGTAGGTAAATGACTTAGGATCACTGACTTCTTGATCTGATTTCCTCTGTAGCATTATCCACACATTCACAGCCTTGTCTATGTTTGTGTCACGGTAAGCAGGGGTCTTAAACACGATGGCATACTGAAAACAGAATACAGTTGTCAAAAAATCTTAGTTAAACATTGGAGATCATGCACCAGAGAAGAGCCTTAAAATTAGCCATATATGACAATGATTTTCATAATAATGCAAGAATTCTGTCCCTTTTTACACATCTTTTTCAATAGTTAAATTGGAGACCAAAACTTATCTTGAATAAAGTGTTTTATGATCTGTTGGTGTCTGATTTGAAGCAAGATTTTGCTGCTAATTTTACTCCAAGCAACCTTTTGTGACAATCATGTAATGCGTAAAAACACTAAAGTAGTAGCTATTGTAGCTGGTTTTCTTGTTTGTGCAGATTGGATTCTTCAAACACTTTGACCAAATGTTGTGATTGGCTGGTGTTTTTGTCTGAGCTTGGATTCTTCAGACACTTTGACCAAATGTTGTGATTGGCTGGTGATTTTGTCTGAGCAGATGGATTCTTCAGACAGTTTGCCCAGCTGTTGTGATTGGCTATTGTTTTTGTCTGAGCAGATTGGATTCTTCAGACACTTGGACCAACTGTTGTGATTGGCTATTGTTTTTGTCTGAGCAGATTGGATTCTTCAGACACTTGGACCAACTGTTGTGACTGGCTATTGTTTCTGTCCGAGCAGATTGGATTCTTCACACACTTGGACCAACTGTTGAGATTGGCTGACAAATAATGCCACTGCCTAAAATCCTTAATTATTCTGCATACTTGTGACACAGGATTGTGAGATTTATATCACCATTATACGGGTGCTGAATTAACATAATACCATATATGCTGTTGTTTTTGAAACATGAAAGACTGACTAATCTGCTTCTATGATGTTGCTTGATAAACAAGATGTAAAACAAACTATGAAGTGTTTTATTTGAACTTCAAATGCAGATATTTTTGTTGAAAGTCAATGTGCCACAGTAAGACCATGATTTATTTTATAATGGTCTCAACATCAACACTGTTACCCACATCCATTTCTCTGCAGAGTATACCAGAGTGTAATCAACAATTACATGGCTGACTTCCAAGAAGCTTTCAGTATTATCCATTATATTACAAAAATAAAACATAAATGTAAATATTTTAAATGAAAAGAAATTCCAGTGAAATTTACTCATATTTTGTAGAAAATTACACGTCCCATAGAAAAATAAATATCTGTTTGATAGTAAGTGGACTATCGGAAGAAATATTTTTAAAAAATGTTAACAGAAATGTTAAAACGGAGTTAAAAAGAATAGGCTAGCACTACATGTATTTAAATTCAGTAATAAGTCTATTTATTTACAATTCTTTGGGATCTTCAAACTGTGTAACCAGTGTTTTTATTTATCATCCTTCAAATTCAATGACCAGTGGTGTGTTTAATTATAGTTCTATATGAAACCTTCAAACCCTGTATCGAAAGTCAAAGCTGAGCTACTGCACTCTCAAGAGCTGTACACATCTGAGTGACACTGCACTTTTTATATGATTGTGTGTGGCTGAAATATTTACATGAATTGTTTTTACATTTATATACAAGGTACATGGTGGCAGAGTAAAATCATGAACTGCCTTAACCATTATTGCTCAATTTGTGTTGTGGGAAAACTTCTGTGTTCCTGATCAGAAGTGACTAATTGTGCAAATATTCTTTTCTTAGTCTTTGGTATAATGTTTGCTTCTTCTACAAAGTCTTTTTGAAAATATGTATATACACTTAAAACAATTTTACTTGTGCTAAAAGAGATAATATAACAATTTAAAAGTATATTTGGAATTTAACATGCAGATAATGTGCCCTTATATTCATACTTTGCAGAACATCTATTTGTATATATACCATTGGTGTCATTAGGTTCTGGGGTTGGGGGATATACCCCCTAGCAACTTTGCTGCTAGCACCCACCTATATTCAGTAAATCATTAATCATTTTGAAGACAAAAAATATTAAAAAAACCTCCAATTTTTGTGGAAAACCCTTGTACTTGTAAAATTAATGAACATGCAGAATATGCTTGTGACTGTCTCAATAGTTCATCCTTTAACTAATAACTGATTATATTTATTTCTTGTACCTTTACCATATTCAAAAACTTTCACAACAGCTTTTATTAAAGAGATTTGACAATGATGGCTGTTGATCTCAAAAGTAAGATTTGATAGCTATTAAAGATTTTGGTTTAGTTTAGTTTAAACATACTTAGTGAGTCATGGTCCTGGGCAACTCATTAATGTCTGGACAAGTTGAGAGAGCTCATTAATGTCTGCACAAGTTGAGAGAGCTCATTAGTCTGGACGAGTTGAGAGAGCTCATTAATGTCTGGACAGGTTGAGAGGTTGAGGTAAAGCTGCTATTTTCACATTTACAGTACATTTGGGTGCAAGCATTCATGTGAAGGATTTGTAAATATATGTACTTATCTAAAGCAGATATTAACTAGAACTAAAAAATATAACAAAATTGGAATGAAGCCCTTTAAACCAGCCATAACAACAATCCATATGCACATTATTACATTTATTACTGAATATCATTAATGGATATTTACTGATCATGCTGGTTCCTTTGTCTCTCATATTCAGCCTTTAATCCTAATATTTAATCCACATGAAGTAAATATCATATGTGCTTTTTCTTATCCTTGCTTATGAATTTTCCACAATAATGTTTAATGAAATTGTACTTACTACTCGTTCACTGACCAACACACACTCCATGAGTTCAAGAAAGTATGAATTATACTGCCACAATGACATATAGGAATGAATGTTAAGATTTGAAATATTTGATTCTGTGCAAACTGGATTTTTCCAAAATCCCCGAAAATTAGGGAAACGAATTTGTCTGTTCCATATCTAACAAACAATTACTTCCTCAAACCCTGACAAAAAGCTCACATGATTTCAATGTTAATTTACTTACTCAATTTCTTCCCTCTAATCTTGCATCACAGTGGTCACAAGTATTTTTGCGTCACCTAACATTTTTTAACACGAAACTTGACATAAGTATTTTTCAGTTTTAGCTCTGAATGAACTTCATCCTACCAACTGAAGAGAAATAATTTCATCAGTGTATTATTTAAAGCATGGTTTCTCTTCCAAATCTGTTGTATGCAATTCTGAATCAATGCATCATCCTTCCACTGTCTGAACAAAAGCAATGACTAGTATTTGAAGAGTGAATTCCCAGGGTTTTCCATACATCTATCCCAATTCTACACAACTATTTTGATTAGCCTCGATGAATAGCTCTATAATCTAAGCATGACCTTTTGTTTGTACTGGATGGGAATTACCCTAAACTGTACAAACCAAGCTAGGTCAATAACATTCAACAATATCAGAATTTTACATTGATAAATCAAATACTGAGATCTGCTGGACATCCCTTAAAAATGGAAATTTATCAATGCATCAAAGAGGTGGGAATTTTAAAAAATCTATCATATTCAGTATAGAAGGTGAACCAAACTTGAATGACATTTTTAACAGAAGGGCTCATCAGTAAAACTATGAAGACCAGTCTGACCAGTTTGATGCCCTAAAATAGGACTCTTAATGTTTCTCCAGTTCCATCAATTCTCATCAAAATCTCAAAAATGTTCAAATACTTAAGGAAGAAGTATTAAACATGAGCAAGCAGCCATGGTAGCTCGAAGAGTATTGAATTCGCAATCCAAGGGTCTCAAGCTTGATAACCACCCAGTATGTCCATGGGAAAGGCAATTGGCATGAAATAGTCAATAATGTGGAGATGACCTCTTGGGTTAAGGGATTAAATGATGATGATGGTGATGTACCACATCACTGATACATAAAATGCACCACATCAATGATAGATAAAATCCATATCAATGATAGATAAAATGTATCACATCAATGATAGATAAAATCCATATCAGTGATACACAAAATGTACCACATCAATAGTAGATAAAATCCATATCAGTGATACATAAACTGCACCACATCAACAATAGATAAAATTAATATCAATGATACATAAAATGCACCACATGAATGACAGATAAAATCCATATCAATGATACATAAATTGTACCACAACAATGATAGATAAAATCCATATCAATGATACATAACTGCAGCTCTTTAGTGTAGAAAAAGCTGGAAAATGAATGCTCAGTAAAAGTAGTTTAAGCATATAGAAAGATAATATGTAAATAAAGATATACTTTTGTGCAATGAATAAAATTTTAGCACACAAATAGATTAATGTAAATGAAGATGCACTTCCGAACAATTAAAAAATTATTTTTCTTACTTTTGCACTAGGCAATAAAATTATAACAAAAAAGGAGTTATATTCTGTGAATCTCACAAAAGTTTTACCACAGATCTTGTATTAATAGAAATTTTCTTATGATTCTCAATAAAATGTTTCCTTGGAATATTCCACTTAATGTTTCATGTGAATTTATATGAAATGTTGTACAATCATATTTTAACATAAGAGTTATGACAAGTTACTCTGGGAAAGGTGTGGTAGAAATTTCAACATTTCACAAGCAAACCTTGTTTTAAATGAATCTCCAATATGCCGTCTGCTTAGCTGGCATTTTTTATAATCTTATGTTGCCACAATTCCATCTCTCTACCAAATTCAGGTACTATCCTTTGTGAATAAACTTACTTTCCAAGGGCAGGTGATAAGGTCAAGAGTGCAGATACATATACATACCAAATCTTACAATAACAAAGGTAAGAAATGGTCAGTAATTTTTGGAATCATTTTAAAATGTGCACAAAACATATTTCCAGACTGTGATCTTGCGTCAGTGACAGCTGGTTGAATAAAGGAAGGTTAATCCAGTTTACCAGGATGTTAGTGCTTATCTTTCATCTATTTTAAAAAAAGTGTGGGGTGTGTATAAATAGGACAACCTTAATAAAGTAGCATTTTATATAGAACAGATTCAATGGGTTCTCATAATAGGATCAGGTGACATAATCATCCTGGCCAGGCCTAGAGAAACACTAGGGAATCCCCAAACAGTTCCAGTAAACCTCAAGGTCTAATTTATCTTCCTGTTCTATAATGAACTATAGAATGAAACAAGGTATACTAAAACAAACACCAGACACTTGACATGATTATTGCCACTAATGTTCATTCAGCTGTAAAGAGGATTTAATGGGGACCACTGAAAAGATCAACAAGATTTATAATTAATATAATTAATTATATTTAATCACACTTTTATATTTCTTACCTTGCTATGCATTTGGTGGGTGACCCCATGGCAATATATCAAACCGTCAGTGTGTATAACAGTCATAGCACTGAGTCGTGGTTTAGAGATGGGCCAAACCAGTGATAAGAAAGAATTAAGTTATCAATGGAGATATTTTATTAATCATGTAAAGTCTCACATGACAAATAAGAAATATGTAGCCCATAGATGAAAGGAACATTCATACATTTCATAGCATCTTCCTACCCAATCAGATTACCTTTCATAGCATCTTCCTACCCAATCAGATTACATTTCATAGCATCTTCCTACCCGATCAGATTACCTTTCATAGCATCTTCCTACCCAGTCAGATTACCTCTCATAGCATCTTCCTATCCAATCAGATTACATTTCATAGCATCTTCCTACCCAATCAGATTACATTTCATAGCATCTTCCTACCCAATCAGATTACATTTCATAGCATCTTCCTACCCAATCAGATTACATTTCATAGCATCTTCCTACCCAATCAGATTACATTTCATAGCATCTTCCTACCCAATCAGATTACATTTCATAGCATCTTCCTACCCAGTCAGATTACATTTCATAGCATCTTCCTACCCAATCAGATTACATTTCATAGCATCTTCCTACCCAATCAGATTACCAGTATATTTTATAGCATCTTTCTACCCAGTCAGATTATATTTTATTGCATTTTCCTACTGTTACGTATCGGCTCATTTAAAGTAACATAAAGAAAAGAGTGACTACAACAAGCTTTGTAAATTTTAACAAAAAATAATTTATTTCCCTAGAAAACATGGTGAAAAGGTAAAAATATGAAACAAGACTTATGATTTACGAAGAAGATCCAAAAATTTGCCATAAAATTGTGAAAAACACATAAGTCCTGTGAATAAACAGTTCTGAATTGAAGTCTGAAACTCAATTCCATTCCAAGATGGCGGATGATGATGTCAGACGAAGGTTTTACACAAGTGTCCAGAATTTTCACTGTAAATCACAATTTGTACTGTCCTGTTCCAATTTAGAATTAATTTCAACAAATGTCTTTGTCCAAAGCCAGTCGTGTGGTTCTCCAGGGAAAATAATTATTATTTAACAGGCAGACGAAGTACGGCTATCATCAATAACAAAACACATGTTGTTCTACATACATACGAACGAACAACTCTTTCCAGCATAAAAGAATACCTTCTTCTTAAGGTATTTAGAAACTTTATAAGATGTTATGATGTGACTCTCTAAGATGTTAAAATATGACTCTAGACTATTTCGCAGGTATCTGACCATTTAAAGCAAACTAATAAGTCATTTCATGTACACGCACGAAGAAATCATGCGATTTCGAAATCTCGCCACTGCAGTATAGAATGTCAACAAGTATTATTAGTAATGACCGTGGTCACAACCAATCATTTACATAGCTATTTCCGACTGTTTACTTAATATGACAAAACAGTCATACAAAAATCGTGCTTACGCGAGTCACATTTACGTTCTAAATGAACACGATGTTTCTAACAAAATATCAGACCCTTAGAACATAATCATCATCATAATAATAATTATATTTAATGATATAAAAATGAAATAAAAATGAAATAGAAAGAATTAGAAAGAATTCGAATTTTAACACACATGTAATTAAATTACAGGGTCATAACACTACCCAGTCAGATTATATTTTACTGCATCTTCCTATCCAATCAGATTACATTTCATAGCATCTTCCTACCCAATCAGATTACATTTCATAGCATCTTCCTACCCAATCAGATTATATTTTATTGCATTTTCCTACCCCGTCAGATTATATTTTACTGCATCTTCCTATCCAATCAGATTACATTTTATAACATCTTCTTACTCAATTAGTATCATGTTATTGCATCTTCCTCCCCAATCAGACTACATGTTACTGCATCTTCCTATCCAATCAGATTATGTTTTATTGCATCTTCCTATCCAAGTTAATTTTTTGGGGTGAAATATCTGGATTTGAGTGTCACTTTTATTATAAAGTAATACTTTTATAAATCAAATGGAGAATTCCTCCCAAAATGATATTCTTTGCGTTCAGTTCTTTTGTAAAATTATTATTGTTATTATTATTATTATTATTATTATTATTATTATTATTATTATTATTATTTCTAGATGTAAATTATAATATAGCTAATTTCCATCCATACTATTCTGCATCTGTCAATTCTTTTGCCTCTCAGAACATGTTTTTAAACAGCACACTCATTCAGCTATTCTGTATGTCAGGCATCTCTGTGCTCACATGGTGATGACAGAAACCCCCATTGTCACACCATATGAGCACAATCCAATGTTCTCAAAGGGATTTCTGAATTCTAAATACTTCTCAAAATAAAAGATATAAAATGTATGCCATCACAAATGTACATATACCAATCCCAGTATTTATTGCCACCCTTTATAGACTTGGGGGAGTGGGGAGGAGGAAAAATAATTACCTAAATAAAATTGTATTACTTAAGTTGAAATTGTATTATGAGCAATTTTTAAGTTTGTTTTATTTTGCTGCTGTTGTTGTTTTTTAACAGCATTCTGAACACATTCTTGGCTATAATATGCTGAGAAAATGGGAGGTAAGTGCCTTTAGCTATGACACATCAAGGTACCCAACCCAGGCTGGCCTTGGTTGGTACCCAACCCATGGCTTTTTTAAAATTTCCGTACATACATATTTTTATCAATGACTGAAACAACTCTTTGACATTAACTAGTATTCTTCTGTTATTTAATATCTTCATTGTTCTAAGTTTAATAAAAAGTATGCCTTTTTGTCTGTAATAAAAGGAAAAGATTAATTTAATTAATAATACATAAAATCCATTACAAAGTTGTTAAAGAAAAAATTAAAGTATTGAGTCTATTGATGGCTTCATGGGTTCAAATATGACATTTAACAAGATCACAGGGACACTCGGGTAATACTACATTAAACAAGATCAAAGGGATGTTCAGGTAATATGTACTACATTAAACAGGATCGCAGGGACACTTGGGTAATACATTAAACAGGATCAAAAGTATTCTCATTGAACACTGTATTAAACAGGATCAAAGGGATACTCTGGTAATAATGCATTAAACAGGATCAAATGGATGCTCAGGTAACACTATATTAAACAAGATCACATGGATACTCAGGTAATAACTACATAAAACAAGATCAAATGGATACAATGAAGAGGATAATATGGATGCATAGATAATACTACTCTAAACTGGAACATAACTTGAGACACTTGTAATTGTGTTACTTTATTATTATCAAAAACAAATATCAACATCCCTATAAATACATGAAATCCTGATTAACACATTAACCCCTGGTGGTTTTTGTCGTTTTCGCCTGAAATGCTGGTAGGAAACACATTTTGGGGGCTATTTCTAAATACATCCTAATACATCGACCTACGAGAGATTTTCGGTTAACCTAATGCCTAGTTGTGTTTGAAACATTGTTTTTCATTGGCTATTTTGCCTGCACATGAGCAGAAGAAGGGTAAAAGTTGGAGTTTTCTTTTTTTTTTGGCTTAACGGACCCATTATTTTTGTATCAAGGCCACTCTTTATCCCAAATGCCCATCTTATCCTACTTTCTGCAAAGGTTCACCTGTCTGTGTGCAGTTCAGACCAGTCTGTCTTAGATCTGAGGCCAAAAAGTCTAAAATCCGGACACAAAATCGGATTCCCACCTCGGGTGAATTTTGGGTGGAAAAAACTCTGGTCCAAAAAATTATGTTTTCCCTCTGTATTTTGTAGTGCAACTAGAACATACAGCTTATTTGGTATCATTGTAAAGCTACATCTATCTACCTTTCTATAATACCACCCACTTTAGTGTATCATACATGACCTTGACGCTACAGAGCTCGGAAGTAGGCTGCTACCTCCTGCTGTGTAAATGCGGCGCCAGGGGTTAATGTGTTAAACGCATATAAGCACTTTTTTACTCTTTACCTCTTAACCCTTTCATCACTATGGACCGGTTTTCCAGTCCAGGAGAAGTAAGTCCGTAAACACTGTGGACCGCTTTACCGGTCTGGAGCAGTGTTCTTCTCTAACGTTATAGTACCCGACTATATAAATTTCGGGGTACCTCTAATAACTTCCTTCTTGTAATGTAGATATTATATTTGGATCATCTTGTGGGTTTAGCTTGTATACAGCTAGAAATATGGAACAAAGTAGGTACTTTTAACGAGTTTTCCAATGGTGAAATTTGTTTCCAAAATGGTGGAGTTCAAAGAAAGATCTGATGAGAGTGACGTGTCCGATTTTGAATTATCTGAGGATTTTTACCAATTTCGACCTAGTACAGTTGGATGAAAATGAGAGAAGACATCTGGAGAGACAATGGCATGCGCTTGTGAGTGACAGTGATCACGATGAAGAGGACTTTGAAGGTTTTGAACCGGAGGAATTGTACGCTCCAGGTAATTTTGTTTGGACAAAGTTGGAAAGCCAGAGATTTGTTACAGTTTTCTGAGAGAGATGGACCCTCCCGAGTGTTAGATGGCTCCAGGAAAGCTTTGGAATATTTTCAAATATTCTATTCGGATGAAGTTTTTTGAAACATTGTCCGTCTAAC
Organism: Megalonaias nervosa; assembly: GCA_016617855.1. Classification (NCBI taxonomy): domain Eukaryota; kingdom Metazoa; phylum Mollusca; class Bivalvia; order Unionida; family Unionidae; genus Megalonaias; species Megalonaias nervosa. The sequence goes on from JAECUM010002603.1 coordinate 78,400, forward strand.
GAAGTTGGATGCGACAATCAAACGTGCCAGAGGCGATACAAGTGTGTGGACAGATCTCACCTTGATGAAAGCTTCTACCTGCCAAATACCTGAAAGAAAGACTTGTGTTGCTACTGGAATTATTCATGAGTACATCTAGGGTCAATTGAACATGTTTTGGTAACTTTCTAAGTTTTCTAAGAAGTAAATAGATAATTATTTGTATTTTACCTGTTGTGTTACCTGTTTGCACCTGTATTTTAACGGTTATAATAGATATGCACATTTCTGTGAATTAGTCATAAAATTTGATTTTTAACCTTGATTTTGACACCTAATCCAGCCAGATATCTTTAAAATTGGCAAAGTTATGTTATTTCAAAGTCAACAAGTCATTTTGCTTTACAACTCCAAAGTTACTTAGTGTTGAGGACTTGCTGTTGTTGTTGTTGTTATAGGGTTTAACGCCATTTTTCAGCACAAGATAGGCTATACATGGCGGCCAGTATCAATGGTGGAGGAAGAACCCTGGAAAACCCCGGGAAGAACCACCGACCCACAAGAAGCTACTGGCAGGCTTTCTCACATACCCATGTTAGCCGAGCCTGGACTCGAACTCACGCAGACAGAGGTGAGATGGCAGTGATCCGTAACAATCAGCGCTTTAGACCACTCGGCCACTCGGGGCCCCAGTGTTGAGGACTCTATGCCTACAAAACTACTTAGTGATGAAAGGGTTACAGAGAAATAAATTAAAATTCATAAATATTTTGAGAAAATATTTAATCTACTACCTTTGATAAGCATTTTCAAATGAAAAGATTGTTGCATTTCAAGTGCATAAATCTTGCATAATAATGTCAATTAACTGCACAATCAAGCAATGTACTCCATAACTATCATTATTACGATATTATGTAAGATTTTGTACACAGTGCAATATCAGTGCACGATTATTAACTTCCTTAAGTGATGTATGTAAGATATCATAGCTACAGTACTGTATTGTAATTGGATCAATGAACTGTATATTATACTGAAAGATCCACATGTACCACAAACAGTTTAATACATCACATGATTAATTTTCAATGTCTGATTGAGTGACTACAGGGATTTGTCTTTAGGACACATTTCCCAATGATTTCAGTAATACTATACCTAGTTACAATCATTATACCTATTCCAAAGGGCACAAGTGACACATTACTAATGTCACATTACATCATGCATAATACTGGGAACAGTTATATTACCAAAGTTTTCAACCTGGCAAAAGTGCCTTAAGGTTCAGACATTAGACTGACCAGACAATACTATATGAAAACAGTTCCCTGGAGAGAAGGCTGCCATGCATCATGGTACAGCAACTCTGGGTCTATGTTGTTTGTAGTTCAACACAATATATACATTCAAATTAATCTGGCACCTTATCTAAGCAGAAATAACATGATTTTGAATGTGACCAAAATTGCAATGTTTCACACTGAGTTTGGCAAAACTTCAATCACTCAATGCCTATGGCATAGTATCCATTCATTTGTTTTACCAGATATAGTTTGTAATACTAATAATATTAACAAATTTCATAGTCTTGCTAAAACTAGTAACAGGTGACATTTATGTTAAGGTAGGCAATTCAAATGTATATAAATGATTACATCTAACAGTAATTATCTCCCTTGGATATTTTGTGATGGTAAGACTTGAAACAGAATCATATGCTTTTAAAATGAAATCACCAAAATAATTTCTCAAAAAATAATGCAAGTAATATAACATTCTGCAGTGACATATAAAAAATTGGTGACAAAATTATTATAAAGCTTATTTAGAGGAGAAAATTTATGACAGTCAAATGGGCTAAGAGCAGCAATAACTTTTCTGTCATGTTCCTTCATCTGCTCTTACAAATGCTATTAATGTTTCAACCCTCCAACCCATCAGAGGCCTCAATACACACTTTGTAATTGGAACAATAAAGAAAAATTATCAGCTGTCGAAACCGAGTTAAGGACTGCAATGATAGTAAATGCCATCAGACTGCATTAAAGACAAACTCTGAGACTCTATGCCAAGATATTCTTGCACAATAAAAAATAGTACTGTAACCAATACATTTCACTATCAAACTGCATTGATCATTACATGGGTCAGGAGGTACAATAAAACTAAACAAGCTGATCCTGTCTGGGCCAAATATTTTGTCTCAAGCCTGTACACAGAGGCTGCATTAGTATCTGTGTCACCTTATTGGAACCAAGATACACGTGTTCTCTCTGCAAAGGGAACCAGGTTACAAAAGAGCCCAGTAAGCAGGGGATCTCACTTAAAGATTAGCTCAATTTGCTGAATGAACTGGCTTGCAAGAGACTCATCTACAGAGGGAACTGGTTAAAGAGAAGTCTGTTTAAAGAAGTGACAACATATTATTAGACTTTTCTGCCATAATGCACACAAACCTGCAAAATGTTGAAAATAATTTTTTCACATAAAATGGCTTTATAATACTTTACCAAATTTACTCTTGTACACAAAGCAACAAACCATGTAAACCCAAATTTGCCAATATATAATGTACTGGTATATTGGGTTTTATAGTACTGAAACTAATTGTTATCACAATGAACAAGAAACCCTCATTTGTAAAGCCTACATTTAATTTGCTTTTAAGATAAAAGGCTTTAAGACTGGGTTCAGACTAAGAATTTTAAACATCGGCCTTAATATAAGGTGTGGACTTGTGTATAATTTTATGTATATATAGTCATGTTCATAGATGCCAAAGTGATTACTATCTTAACTTCTAAGGCAGGCTTCGTACAAAGCATAGATCCTGACCTACATACACACCATGCCATAGTAGATCTGGTCCATGCTGTTTACAGTAAACCACATGCCATACATGGGTAGATGCATTAAGGTTGCAAAATACTGTCACATCTGAATTATGAGTGCATATGGTTTCTATGCATACTTTTATTGATAATGAAATATGTAACAAAACAGCCAAGTTTAACTAATTTTGCTTAGGAAAAAGATTTAATTGAAAATTTTACTTGAAGGACCACTACTCTCTAATTTTCGAAAAATTTTCCTTTGCACCAGTTTTTTCTATTTGATACAAAATGTTGGAAAATGTTGAAATTATGATTGGGTTCAATGTAAAAATAAGCTGAAAGTCACATTTACTGAAGATCAAGCTCCAAAATCTGTAGGGGTTCCTCAGCTTGATTACACATAATATGGTCATGAGATGGATCAAAATGGTAATCTAAGGTGCAAATGGCAGGTAGAGCTAATGAGTTATGTTGAGTCTTTAACATTAATTTCTGTGATATTAAATAACTATCTTCTGCCATCAGCAATGGGATGAAATAGTTCTACTACATAAAAATGTATTCTCCTATTAGTAAAGTAGTATTGATATACTGTTATAGAGCAACAGATAAATAAAGTCATTTAGGACCCCCAAAAATACGAGTGTTTCCTATTGCACTGGTTTTAAAATTAGGGTAGGTAAACCAGCTCAATTAGATGCACAAACCAATTTAGGGAATTTTTTTTTTTTTAACATTATATGTATTATAATGATTAGTATACATAATGTACTAAGCACTTCAAGTACTGGGCTAAGTGTGTGTGTGATTTGGATTTTATGCATAGCTTTAACAAATTTTCTGTCATATCACTAAGATGTCTGCTGTGTGGCAGTTTATAGTCATGTCCAGCACTGGGGCATGATGTCGCAGACATGTAGCATGATGTCCCAACCAGTCACATTATCCTGACACCAGGCTGACCAGTCCTAACACTACCATCTTAATTCTGAGCATCTAGTGAGGCAGCTGTTAGTACCATTTTTTAAAATAAGTCTATGGTATGATTCGGCTGGGGTTCAAACCTGTGACCTCCTGCATCAGAGGCAGATGCTCTAACCACTAGGCCTCTGGAGTGGCAAGTACTGGACTAAATCTGCTCAATTACTTACACAAATCAATTTTAGTTTGTTTTTTTTTTACCTTGGGGGAAAAAAGTGCTGTGGTCGGCAACAAAAAATAGGGACAGTTGTCAGACAGGAAACACACACTTTTCTAGGCCTTATTGTGTAATGGGATCACATGGGGATATTACCAAGCGAAGGTTTATATTATAAAGCTCTCTCTCTCTCTCTCATAAAACAAAATAATCAATGGATGATCCCTCTATCAAATTTGTTAGGGGTATAGGTTTACCAAGAGAAACGCAAGAAAAACCTTTTATAAAAAAAGAAAAACAAACACACATAAATAATATGCTTTTTCCCTCTATACTCATTCTTAATAAGTTTCTGAGACAAAACATGGTCCTGACAGAAACTGACAAATTAAACAAGTTACAATGTTATTCAACCTTTCATTCCTGAAAATTATAAAGCATGCCAGAAATTTAAGCCTGATATCAAAATCTGCAAAACATTCTATGCCATGAAGGACAATCCCATTTAGATTGGTTATGAAATACTGAAATATAGTAGGGGGGGGGTGTGCACCGATTTTAAAATTATTAAAGTTGTCTACATCGATAAAATCTGAATACTAAACATGCTAAACTTTTAAGTGCACATTGTGTTAGTAAAAGACAACAAGACAGTCTAAACTCAATATTTGTGATATCTGAAGGGAACTGTGCCAGTAATAGACCCAAGACAGTTTAGACTTGTTAGTTGTGCCAGTTATTTGTGTTGTTGAGGTTTTTATCCTAGCTGACCAAAGACTGGAAGTCACAATAACTGTTTTTGGTGTGTTGAAACTGATTTCCCATATACATTTGACATGCACATTTGGTGGTAATATGTTATGATGTGTTATTAACTTGGACATGGACACCATCTGAAGTAGAGCTCAAAGTCCCGGAAAATAGGTCATAGTGACCAAATTTTAACGTGAAATGTTTTCGTTCCAAGATACATCGTTAATGTAATTCTTAGGCTAAATCATATTATAATTTGAGCAAAGACACCATAGTAAAATGCACCTACTGTCAAAGTTTGGTGGTAATATGTGAAAAGGTAATGGAATGAGAGCCCAGACACAAATGGGGGTTGTTTTGTTTGGGGGGGGGGGTAATAGCTTGGGGAGGGCAGGGGGAGACAGTTGTCCCCAGGCGCCATGTGCCAGGGGTGCCAAAATGAGGAAAATACAACTATTCGTTATCTCAGATGCACTCGAAGGGGACGCCAAGTTTATGTTTTGTCCCCAGGCGCTAAGTGCCGGGGGCGTCAAGTTTATGTTTTGTCCCTGGGCGCTAAGTACCCTCGCTATGCCACTGGTAATAAATCATGAAAAGTAAGTTACAGTGACCCAGTTTTGGTGCACAAAACATGCCCACTCCAAGTTCAACCACAATGCAGATTGGTTTAGCTTTTGCATGCTTTAACAACACTTTTCAGTACAGAATTTTGTTGTAGTACTTTACAATTCTCACTCAACTACATATTGTCAAGTGTCTCTAACTGACAAGAGTCTTATTGTCTAAATCCTATCCCACGACTGCCACAATGTGAGCACACCTAGTGATGGAGCAGTTCCAGTTGTTAAACTGTGGTCAGTGTACATGAATGTTTCCTGTATCATCCTGGTACAAACTATGAATACACTTACATATAGGCTATATACAGTGACCAGTATATTTGGTAGAGGAAAAATCCACTGAACCTTGGAAAGCTGCACAAACCCCTAACCTAACCTGCCATATAGCGAGCTAATACTGTATGTAATTTGTACAATATGAGTGAAACTGCCAGAACTGTCTTTGAAAATGACAACAAACCTCTATTTGAGTAACAGCAGCCATAATTAGCAGCACATCAGCATGACTTGTACACACTTAAAAGCCCTTCTTATCAAGATAATTTCTATCAGAGTTAGTCAATTTCTTTTAAGCATTTTTTTGTGATAAACTTGCAAAAAATTTGTTTTCATTTTGGTAATGTCAGCCATATTTAAAGGCAGATTTGTCAAATTCTGTTAAGAAGTATTTTATCATAAGTTATTACAACGTTTGATATTTTATTTCTAGCAGCTATAGTTAATGTTAAGTCTGCATCAGATGTATAAATCTCAAAGCCCTTAATGCCATAATATATTGTCAAAATTGGCTGAATAGCTACAGAGAAATTATTTAAAGTTTATCCTATTTTTAGGAACAGTGGCCATATTTGATTTTGGATCAGAATCATTAGTATAAATTTTAAAAGTATTTATGCCTGGATGCTTTTTGTTAAATTGGTCAAATTTTGCTGCATAAAGATTTTTCTATTTGTAGTAATGGCAGTCATATTTGATTGCAGAGCAGTGTCTTTTGTATAGAATAGCAAGCCATCTATGCCAGGATGCTTTCAGAGAAGTTTGCTAAAATTCTGCCAATGGTTTTTGAAAAGAAAGCCACTTTTCTCTTTGTCATTTTTTTTAGTAATGCAGCCCTATTTGATTGTGGATCAGCAGCATTTGTATAAAATTGAAAGCCATATATGCCTGAATGCTTTCCATCAAATATGGTAAACTTGTTTAGCTAAGTTTGAAAAGAGGTCAATTCAAATTGTTTATATTTCTTTGTAATGTTGGTCATATTTGATGGCAGATCATTTTTAAATAAATCTGAAACACCTGCAAGCTATGAAACGAACTGTTCTATTTTTCGTAATGGTGGCCAAATTTGATGATGTACCACTATCCAATGCACATATTTAAAATGCACTGATGCCAGCATGCTACCCATAAAATCACATGTGAACTGGTCAAACAGTTTTTGAGAAGTGCTAATTAGTGACTGTGAATGGATAGTGCATAATGGACTTACGACACATGGTGGACAGTTCACCATAGTAGAAGTTCACTTGGCCTTAAGGCCAAGTGAGCTTAAACTGAACAGAAATTCTAAGTCAAATGTAAAACTATTGGATTAATAAATTTAGGTAATTATTTCAGCATAATTAATTATTTCAGCATAATTTATTGCTAATGGGTTAACAGAAATATAAAACCCACGAGTCCCTTCATGTCTCTTACGTTCTACTAGCTAAAGCATCTTTAACTGAACAAGAAGTGTTTTTCATTCCTTTGATTCTTTTAAACTACTGAGTATTGAAACCATCTGAGTGTGTGTAAGTAAGCATGCACATGCACATGAGTACTATGATATACAAAAATACTAAGTCTGATCTAGATCTATTCCTATAATTTACAAGTTATTGCATTCACAAGCCATTACAGACTAAAAAGGACTTGCTGCATATCAAACAAACTCCATTAGTGAACACTACATTATGATATGACCAGCCACGCACAAGAAGGATAAAAACATATTCAAGGTGACCATTTTGGCAATCATGTTGTCAGAAGTGCTTTAGTAATATCTCGTGTCAATAAAGTATTCCTTCATAAGAAGTGTTGATAATAAAGATTTCCAAGATGTCCACCTTAACAGTCATATTAAAAGTCAGATCTTCAACATATTCATTTAGGATCAACTTCTTTTTTAAGCAGTCTTCAAGTAAAATTCCATAGTGATAGGAAAAGCTGTGTTCAGAATGAGTAGCAAATAAGATTTTCAAGACAAATGCTATTGAGGTCATATTGGAGGTCTGATCAACACCAAAAATACATGAAGGACCAACTAACAGCACCATTTTCATTTAAACACATTTATCATTATAAAGGTTTCAGAGAAAACTCCACATCTGTGTGACCATCTATATAAACAGTAATTGCCTCATTTTCCGTGGTCGCCAGTGGGACCATGTTGGAAGTCAGATTGACACCATTTTCATAAAAAAAAAATAAAAATGACTACATATTATAAGGAGTGTTAACTGAAAACCATTTCAATACAACCATCCATTCAGGAGAAAATGTAGCAATAAGATTTCCATGATGGTCAACAAGATGTATTTTGGCAAAAAGCCATGTCAATACAAACATTCATTCAAGACGTGTAGCAACAACAGGATTTTTTAAAATTGCTGTTGTAGCTGCGATCTTGGATGTTAGAATGGTACCATTTTCATTTAAGATCAACTACTAATCCTATGAATGATTTTCATCAAAGCCCTATACTGACATGATCATACTTCCATAAGAAGCAGCCATAACAAGATTTACAAAATGGTTGCTGTGGATTCATATATTTTACATTAGCTACAATTGAATATAAGATATCCAATTAGATCTGACATCACTCATCTGGCTGACATCTAACAGTCAAAAGAAAGAGCAGCTGGCCAAGAAATTTGTGTCAGTAGCATACTTTTACTGACATTTCTTCCAAGGCTGTTGATTGCAGATGTTATGATAACAACTGTGTCAAGGTTTGTCTTGTTTTTTTAATTTAAAAGCAGATCACTATGACTTGTACCAACTTTAAAGCCCTCTAAACCAGTATGCTTTGTGTTAAAGTTGGTTTAAATCTCTTCTGCATTTTTTTTGCGGATAAAGTCCTGTTAATATTTTCTGCTTTATTCTGTAGATTGACATAATCTGTATAAATTATTTTAAAGCCCTCTTTGCCAAGATGTTTTTTGTCAAATTTGATCAAATTCTGTTGGGTGATCATTTTACTGTTTTTTTAATGGAAGCCACATTTTATGATAGATCAGCATCATCTGTATAAATATGAAAGGTCTTCATGCTGGGATACTTTCTAACAAGATTGGTCAAATTCTGTGCAGCGAGTCTAGCAGATGACATTTCAAGCTGTTCTATTTTTAGTAATGTAGATTTATTTGATAGCAGATCGGAAACATTTATAATGACCTGAAAAGTCCTCATGCCAGGATGCTTTCAGTCAGCTCAAGTACAATTCTATTCAATAGTTTTGGAAAAAAAGTCATTTCAAGAATTCTTTTATATTTTTGGTAACAATCTATTCAACAGATGTGCAGAAGTTGTTTACCAATTTTTCAATTTTAGTAACAGCCGCCAAATATGGCAGCAATCAACATCATTTGTACAAAAATTTTTTCAAGTCTAAATGCCAGCTGTCAAATCTGGTCAAATGTTATATTAGTGGTTTTTGAAAAGAAGTTGCTTTAATAATTTTTCTAATTTTAGTAAGAGTGGCCATATGTGGATCATTTTCTCTTTTGAATAAATTTGAAAGTTCTTCATGACAGAATGCTTTAAATTTATTTATGTAAAAAATTTATTCAGCACTTTTTGAGAAGACATTGCTTAAAGGATGTTCTATTCTTAGAAATGGCAGCCAAATCTTATGGTAAATCAGCATCATTTGTACAAATATGAAATGTCGTCATGCCAGGATACTTTATCAAATCTGATGAATTTCTATTAAAAAGTGTTGTGGAACAAATCATTTAATGGTTATTCTATTTTTTAGAACCAGTGGCATTCTATTTTAATAACAACAGGCACATGTGACAGCAGATTCGAATCAACTGTACAAATTCAAAAGCTATTCCCTGTCAGGATGCTTTCTGTGAAATTTGAAAAAATTCTGTCAAGCCTTTTCTTTGTAAGTCATTTAAATGAATTTTACTATTTTTAGTAACTGCCATATTTTACAGTGGATTAGCATCATTTATGTTTTAAAAAACTGAAAGCCATTCATGTCAGGATACTCTGTGTTAAATTTGGTCAAAATTGGTCTGACATGTTTCAAGCGGTTTAAAATTGCAGTTTTTGTTGGACTGAGTATACAGGGCCATACCATAAGCTGTAAGTCACTTTGACCCTACAGCCAGGCGAGTTAATAAGTATTTTATTGAAAACCCTAAGTCAATGCAACCTGCTGTTTAGAATGAACAGTGAAAAACAGAAATTTTAAAATGACAACAGTACTGGCCATGCTGGAGGTCAGATTGGTACACATTTCACTGAAGGCCAGCCAACCACACATTGTGAAAACTGTTTCAGTCAAAACCCGATGTTCATGTAACCATCTGTTCAAGAACAGTAGTGATATAAAGATTTTCAAGATGGTCTCCATGGTAGCCATACTGGATGTCTGTGGAGCACCATTTTCATTTAGAACCAACAAAACATCAAGATGAAACTGATAAATTTAATGGTCTTCATCACTGTAGATTAGGAGTAGTAGCATTAACAAACAAGTTCTATGTACAATGGACGGAAGATAGACAAAGGATAAATGCCAAAACGCTTCTGATCTTTAGCTAGTTCAGCTAAAACATGTAATTTGTATTTTAATCACATCTACACTCAACTTAAACTAAGGGACTTGATACTTATTAAATTAGATGCAAATTACAGTAAAACCTGTTATGAGAGACCGCCCCTTCTGCCAACAAAAGGCGGTCTCCCAAGACAGGTGGTCTCTCATAGCAGGTTTGTACAAAAAGATCAGTTTCCAAGGTCCAATTTCAGAACAATTTCAAGAAAAATAACCACAATCACTGTACATATATTCTATTTTGTATTAATAGTTCTTGCTAAAATATTGTATGCAGTCATCTAAAAACAAAATTATATAGCAATAAAGATATAATAATAATAATAATGTGTGTGTGTGATTATGATTTTTAACGTAGCTTTAACAATTTTTCAGTCATATTGCTACGATGTCTGCAGTGTGACAGTTTATAGCGATGTCTAGCACTGGGGCATCATGCCGCAGACATGTAGCACGATGTCCCACCCAGTCACATTATCCTGACACCAGGCCAACCAGTCCTAACACTAACATCTTAATGCTGAGTGCTAAGCGAGGCTGCTGTTAGTACCATTTTTGTAAGTCTTTGGTATGACTCGACCGGGGATCGAACCCACAACCTCCCACATCTGAGGCAGAAGCTGTAACCACTAGGCCACCGGAGCAGTCAATATTAATAATAATAATAATAATAATAATAATAATAATAATAATAAAGACTTTATTTTGAGAAGGTAACTCAATTAGTTACAGAACTAATCTACCTTGAGGCCTTCTATCTATTATGTACAATACATACAGTATATACAACATGATGTGAAGAACCTGGTTTGACACTAAATAATTTAGTAATTTTAAAAGTCAAAGTATCAAGCCTGGAACACATGCACAGGCATCTGTGAATACATAAACATATATAAAATATAAAATATCATCCTGCATTGAAAAATAAAATTCAACTGTGAAAATGATGCAAAATTACATAAAAGCAGGCGGTATTTATTGTACTAGAACTGTTCAATTTTCTCAAGATTTCATCCATTTGAGATATTGATTATGAAAAGAAGAAATGCTAGGAGCCTGCCTTATGTTACTGAGAATGTTATTCCATACCAGTGGACCAGTATACTGAGAACTTCTTTTAAACAATTCTTTCTTTGGCCTTGGTATAATGTAATTTTTGTTTCTTATGGACCTTAAATTTGGAGTACCATCAGCATCTCTTTGGTGAAAGATGTTGTTTAGATAGATAGGAATGGCTTTTCTGGATACTTTATACATCAATTTGGCCTTTCTAAGAAATATTTTTTCATGTATTGTTAAAATCTTTATCTTATTCATTGCATCCTGGAAATTGTATATACATTGATCTAGAATTAAATGGTAAGCCCTCTTTTGGAGTCTTAAAAGTGTTGTTATGTTGGAATTAGAGGTATTACCCCAAATTACATTACAATAGTCCAGATATGGCCGAATATAACTTTTATAAAAGATGACCCTATACTGAAGAGGAATGTATGTTTTGATTTTCCTCAGTAGCCAAAGATAAGAATTAACCTTTTTCATGTGTGTGTTTGTGTGTGTGATTTGGATTTTTAACATAGCTTTAACAATTTTTCAGTCATATCGCTACGATGTCTGCAATGTGGAAGTTTAAAGTGATGCCTAGCACTGGGGCATCATGCCGCAGACATGTAGCATGATGTCCCATCCAGTCACATTATCCTGACACCAGGCCCACCAGTCCTAACACTAACCTCTTAATGCTGAGCGCCAAGCGAGGCAGCTGTTAGTATCATTTTTGTAAGTCTTTGGTATGACTCGGCCGAGGATCAAACCCACAACCTCCCGCATCCGAGGCAGATGCTCTAACCACTAGGCCACCGGAGCAGTATTAACCTTTTTTCAAACGTGTTTAATGTGAATAGACCAAGTAAGATTGTTATCTATGAATACACCAAGAATTTTATCCTGACAGGTCATCTTAAGGCTCACATTGTCAAATAGAACCTGGAGTTTGTTGCTATCTAGCCTTGCTCATTTTTGTTGTGTTGTAACTAGTAGGGTTTTTGGTTTTTTTGGTATTTATGATCATTTTTTTTTCTTTACACCATATTTTAAGTCTGTTGAGAGCAACTTGTAAGTTATTTTCAAGTACCGTTTTGGTCTTACCCATCTCAGACAGTGTAGTATCATCTGCATAGAGGTCAGTGGAAAAAATTGAAGTTCCAATCTTAAGAGGTAATTCACTGATAAAAAGAATGAATAACAGAGGTCAAAGGACAGAGCCCTGCGGTACTCCACAATTAATATTTTTGCTTTCAGACAGTTGACCATTTAAAGATACTTTTTGCACTCTGTCGGTTAAGAAAGAAGTAAACCAGTTTAGGGAGTTTTCACTGCACTGATAGATTTTTAGTTTTTCAAGCAAAATTTCATGGTCTACAAGATCAAAAGCTATACCATTAAACATGAAATTACATTTACATTTGAAGATCACATATTTTAGCATATGAAATTGTTTCTGAATTACTCCTTTTCCTTTATAACAACCTAAATATGTTTTACCGATGTTTAAACCGCTTTTTTGCTAGTGGTCTGCTCTTTTTCACTTCTTTCAGATACAATAATTATTTTCTCCAGCTTTAAAATTTGTCTCTTTTTAGTTCGAGGTTCGTCCACTGATATTAAGGTTCTAGGTGTTAAAATTATTAGTGCTCAGTTGTAATATCGAATGTAAAGACGGTTTTGACTGGGCTGTGGGAAAATACGAAAAATCTATACATGTGCATTGCATATCTAACAATTAATGAAAAAAAAAAGAAACAATTATCTCATTCTGAAACAGAACCATTTACTCAGAGACAAAAGTCGACGGCTTCATTCAAAGATGACATACAGGGATTAACTCTATAAGCTAAGTGTGTAACCCGATCGCACCAACTTGAATAGACGACAACTTTGTGATTGGGATGTAATCACTTAACATAGGGGAAAAAAACAACAAACATCACAAGCCTTGAACACTATCAATCGAATCCCGCAAACAATTCTCTCTTGCTGGTTTAATAGACAATGACCTTATTCACCTACAGCAATACGGATTAACTCTAAAGACAAACAATATACATGACCACTACGTCAACTTTGGCACTACAACAGCAATTCGTGACATGTACATTAGCCTGGTTTACGGACTGTAGCATCTATCACCAGTAGCAACAATCCTTTTTTTTTAAATATTCCTTTTATGTTTGTTTCTGATCAGAACAATAGTTACTAATCAAGTGGTCATTGTAACAATTGATTACATATAGGTCAGTGGTGCCTGTCTGTTGTCGCGATACATTCGTTCATAGAGATGCTGGGTCCTACGGATAAGGCTGGGAAGCAGGCTAAGTGCGGGAATAATTAGCCTGGTTCCCTGATTTGTATGCTCCCTGTGTTTGCTCACTCCTATACAAATAGCGGAGAACAATGCAGGGAGCATACAAACAGGGAACCAGACCAGGAAATAATCTATATATACTTTAGTCTGGTTTACAAAAGAAACTAGAAAACTCTATAAGCATAGCTAAAAAAAATTCAAACATCGATAGCCAGCCTATTTTTTTTAAATTTTTTTTTTTAGAACAGTATGAGTGGTTGTTCTTAAAGGGATTAAATAAAGGTTGGTGGATTTTATCCTTGTTTTTGTGATGCGGTCGTTCACAGCAGTGTCGAAATGCATATTTTGCCAAGACATCACGGTTGCTGGTTGCGTTCAGCAGGTGGTTGCTCATAACAGCGTTTATATAATAAAATCGATCCGTGCATTACGATCGTGGTCGGAAATGATAGGTGGTTGCTCTTAGCAGTTTTTACTGTATTTGGTTACATCGCATGCGCATTATTAATTAACTTGTCTCTGCTGAATACATCTGGGTTGGAAATTTACCAAATCTGACATGGTCTGTGCAGAAAACTTTCATAAAATTATATCAGGTGTCATATTATTTTAGTTGAACATTTACTTAAACTTAGACATATTCTGAAACAAGAAACAAGTAATTAGGTTATTGTCTGTCATAAGCATAGTGTAGACTAAAACTAAAACTGATTTCAATTTATAATTTTCTTCTTCTGTATAAAGAGCTAAGTTGAAAACTATCTACCTGTCGGTGGACATCAAAAGGTCCAAAGTTTCCAAAGGACTCCCATATCACATTGCCAGATTCATCTTGCTCAACAAACTTCACTGCAATATCATCTGAAAAGAAAAGTGACAGAATTGGTTGGCATAGAACAAATTCCTTGGAACATACAGTTTCACCTTCAAGACATGCTACGATCTCTATGACATGCCTTTCAACAATTTTAATTCACAAATTTAAATTTTACCGTTTTGTATCCCAACACTAATGCTGCTATCACAGCTAGTAAGGTACTACCTATGTTTAGCCATCTGCTAACAATGCAGACAAGACAATGAAAAGACAAACAGTGTTAAAAATGTAATTATGTTTCCAGGAAGAATTAAACCTTAAATGAGTGAAGCCTCGTAGTATTTAAACTTCCAAATCTGCTGCCAATCACACAACAGCAGCCATATCAAATAAATAATATATGTATAAATCACTCCCAATTCTTTACAGCCATGGGCTGAACATGAAGAAAATGGACATTGGCTACATCTGTTAAGCCATGAAAGTAATAAATCACACCTAACTGTTATAAAGCAATGGGTTCGAAATATATAAGTGGACACTGGCTATATAACTGAAATGTTTCAGTTCCTTAATGACCATAATTCTGCAAATATAACAATCTGAGCATTGTAGAAGTCATCTTAGAACTTGCTAAGATGTTTCAGTTCAAATCAAACAGAAAATGTGAATTATTGACTGTTTATTAGTGATTTTATCATATATTACTATTGCAATGTATTATCAGATTCAGTATGATGATATCAAAACAATATATATACAATATCCCCATCTCCACCTACTCCACATAAATCCATTTCCAGTTCGCTGTAATACACTACACAGCACTAATACAGAGCAGCATGTTTACTATAATCAGCTGTGTCTTCTGCATTTGTATGTGTCTATCAAATAGAAATAGCACGTCTACAGATAACGGTCAATGGAAAAAAAGAAATGGAATTTTCATTGGGCTGTAACATTGGCCTCAGTATCAGACCACTGGCAAGGCACATGTTTTCAGTGACCTTTGTAAAGAAATAGTATAAACATTCTTGTGACTGTATCGTAAAACAAGAGTCCCTTGAAGGGACTGATACTCAATGTTCCAAAATGAATTTCCTGGAATTCAATACAAGACTATTCTTCCTTTTAACTGCTTAGTTTTGAAGCCTTCTCCATATCTTGTGCAGCAAGATTTTCAAATTAGCTATTGAGGCAACAATACTGGAAATAAGATCAACATAATTTTCTTTAGGACAAACTAGACATCACTTTAAGATTGTTGGCGAAAACTCCATGTCAATATGACTATCCATTCAGATGGACTAGTGACAAGAAGATTTTCAAGATGGTCATTGTAGCAGTTATATTAGATATATCATAAAATTCTTTTGGTGAAAACCATATGCTGATATGTCCTTCAATTCTGGACAAGATTTTAAAGAAGGTCAACATGGTGGACATACTGTATGTCAGATCATCCTCAGTCAAGACCAACTAGACACCATATCAGGTCTACTGGTGAAAATCCCTTGTCAACAAAACTTCTGTTCAAAAGAAGTAGCAACAGCAAGATTTTCAATATGGATGCCATATTGGAAGTCAAATTGCCACTATTTTCATTTAGGACCAACCAGACATAATAAAAAGTCTTTTGGTGAAAACCTAATGTTGATATGACTTTCCACGAGGAGTAGCAATAACAAGATTTTTATAATGACTGTGATGGCAGCCACTTCAGATGTCAGAACAGCACAAGTTTCATTTAAGACTAACTAGATCCCATTAAAAACCTTCAGGTGAAAACACCATGTACATACAGCATTCAAGAGCAGTAACAATAACAAGATTTTCAAAATGGTTCACCATTTTCATTTAGGATCAACTAGAGATCTTGAGAAGTCCTTGAGAAAATTCTATGCTGATATGATGATCCATTCAGAGGATATATGATAACAAGAGCTTCAAGATTGCTATCTGGCGGTAACTGGAGTTAAAATCTAATAAAAAGCAAATATTCATCTTTGGACTGTTAGGAAACATGTAGGATTTTCAACCATTTATTTTACTGTTTCTGAAACTGAGAAGGCTATTTTCTACTGAAACATTTTTTTAAAATGATTTTGTCACAACAATTTCACAACTTGACTTCAATCTCTATTTCTTATTATACATGACAGCAAGCAAAGAGTGTTTTCTTGCTGAAGTCGTATGTATATGTTTGAATCAAATGAATATTTGTACTGATGACATCTTTCCACGGAGTCATATGTATATGTTTGGATCAGATGAATATTTGTACTGATGACATCTTTCCATGGAGTCATTTTTATATGTTTGAACCAAATGACTATTTGTACTAGGAGCAAAACAATTCATCTATATATCGATGCATTGATACTTTTGCTGAAATGATACACATACTGATACAAGAAACGGGGACTCGATACAAAACGATACTTAATGTATGCCTTTTATTTTAGTCTTCAGCAGTCGTGAATGATTATTATTAGTTGCCTTGTTATTCTGTAAAATTATAATCCATCTGGAACAGTACTTGCAGTCACGGGCACTCATGTTTATTAGTAAAAACAAAAACGATTATTTGAGAAAAGCCACTCGCCATCTACAAGTTAACACAAAGTTGCATGGTTCGTAACCTGCCCACACCCATTTCATGCTAATTATCTTAACCCAGAAGTATGTTCAGCATATACTATACATTCCAAATGTGTTCTACATTTTTAATCAAGTACTTTACTCATCAATTTAATAAGCACTTTCACACGAAGTTTCTAATTTGAATTGTATCTTGACTCATTTGGTCGATTTGAAAGCTACGCTACCACTGTGCTGCACAATTTTTTTTTTTGCTTAATGGACCCATCATTTTTGTATTGAGACCACTCTTTACTGCAAATGCCCATCTTTTCCGACTTTTTGCAAAGGTTCTCCTGTCTGTGTGCAGTTCAGACCAGTCTGTCTTAGAGCTGAGGCCAAAAAGTCTAAAATCCAGACACAAAATCGGATTCTGACCTTGGGCGAATTTTGGGTGGAAAAAACTCTGGCCCAAAAAATTATGTTTTTCCCTCTGTATTTTGTAGTGCAACTAGAACATCCAGCTTGTTTGGTATCATTGTAAAGCTACATCTGTCTACCTTTCTATAATACCACCCACTTTAGTGTATCATATGTGACCTTGACGCTACAGAGCTCAGAAGTAGGCTGCTACCTCCTGCTGCATAAATGCGGAGCCAGTGGTTAATGTGTTAATGGAGATACCAGTGAGTGATTTTAAGCCTGAAATGGTGTTAAATACGAGTCAGATGTACATGCTGGATGGATAAAAAATAGACAGTTTGACCCTTTCAGTGGTATTTCCAAATTAAATATACAAAGGACAGAATATTGAACCTAATTAAAATACACACAATTTAAAAGTATAATGCAGTTTCATTTTTTAATTAATCAAATTTGCAATTCGCCCTGCAGATCATATGCTACAAAACCATATACATGTATCCATATCAGGGTTAAGATAAATTGAAAATAAGTGTTAAAAAATACAATTAAAAAGTAAAGATATTTATTCCAATACCTCTGTCTGCACAAGCATTGATGGACTAAATACCCTTATACAGCATTATGGAACAGCTAAGAAATTTGGCATAGTTGTCAGTGAACTAATGATTTAATAAAAGGAAGTTTATGTCAGTGAAAAATCCTATTTTGGAGCTATGTATCCAAAAGATAATATCTGCGATCTCTGGAAAATTGTACGTAAGTCACAAAGATCAAGTTCCCAACATATTCAAATTGACAATGCTAGCTATGTATATACCCCTTCAAAAAGAAGCACAGAACAATATTGATACAAAGAAAAGGAGCAGAGTATGCTCAGAATTAATTAACAGATTAATGCTTATACAACTAGAGGTGACATCTGTCAAAGATGTTGATTTCAGTGGAGCTATAAGAAAGTGGCGCTGGAAGAAAGAGAGACAGATACTGAAGTTTAGATAAATATTGACCTATGACTGTTTCTTCCTCCCCTCCTGTTTTCTTTGATAAAGAGGGAGGTCTCCCTTAAGATAAAATCCTGTCATCATCTCTCCTTAAATTGTACATGGGAAACAAATTTGGAATTTCTCTTTTTTATGCAGAGATATTTAACCACTGAATGAAGGTGCTGATGGAATAAATGAAATTAGAATCAAATGAGTGATAGGGCAGATTTCAATGTGCTCAAGTTTATCACCTTGTGTAAGTGAAAATGAAATTGTAGAATAGGACTGGGTGTAGTCAATAGGTTTCCTTCTTCACTAACAAATACAAGTACCTGTGGCCGCAGCAGTCTTTTGCATCTCGCAGGAAATAAAATGTAATAGATTTTGTTGGTATTCAACCTTATTACCATGCCAGGATTTGTTCTAGATGAGATTTTCTTTGCACAAGGAAATTGCATTATTTCTTCTGTTTTGAAGATAACACTGTAATGTCTTCCAAGTGTAACTGAGACATGAAATTGGTAATATGTTTTCAAATCATTCATGTTGTACAAAACAAAGGGAGTTAAATGGAGTCACCATTAAATGGCCTAAAATGTTGGATAAAACCCACTGCAACCAACAGGTAGTCTGTTTGAAAGTATTTTTGTTATCTTCTCATCAGGAATAGCAATAGAATGTCAACATACATGAAAGGGCACCACTACCTTCCAAAAATGTAAAGACCATCAAGTTTATATGTATATCAATATGTATCATATTGCAGGCTGCGTATCATGAATCATATCGATATGCAGCACAGGTATATTGTTTCAACCCTAATTTGTACTGATGACATCTTTCCATGGAGTCATCTTTATTTGTTTGAATCAAATGAATGTTTGTACTGATGACATCTTTCAACGGAGTCATCATTACATGTTTGAACCAAAAGAATATCTGTACCGATGACATCTTTCTATATGTATATGTTTGAATCAAATGAATATTCGTACTGATGACATTTTTTTCTACCTTCATTCTGGTGTTAGTTTGATTACACATTTTTGTTGATTTAATCTTGAGTGAACTTCTTCAATCAACTCCAGTGCGCAGAGAAGAAGCAAACATTGTTTAGACTATTATAAAGATTAATGACATAAAATATCTGCAAATATTCCAATGACTGAATAGGAGAGAGAGATTGCACATGAAAAAGTTACCTCTCTGAACTTTTTCACACAGAAGAAAAACTTCCTCATTTCCAGTACAACAACCACCATACTTGTCCATTCGGCATATCTTCAAAGCATTGGCCCCTGGGGACTCTGAATTCAAAAATTTAAAATTTATTCTCTTTTTTTATTCTTTTGTTTCTAATTGGGGCAGGGGCGATTATTTTACATGACAAGAAATAACATTTACTGCATTCTGGGCCATATTTATTCTAAGCTACCTTAGTCACATAACACCATGACCAAGAAAATTATTCTCTAATTTTATTATGTAATTCATTGACAACAGTGCATTTGAATGTGTTCTGTAATTGGCTGATAACAGTGCAATAGAATCAGTGTTATGAAATTGCCTGACAACAGTGCATTTGACTGAGTATTATGTAACTGGCTGATAACAGTGCAATAGAATCAGTGTTATGAAATTGCCTGACAACAGTGCATTTGACTGAGTATTATGTAACTGGCTGATAACAGTGCAATAGAATCAGTGTTATGAAATTGCCTGACAACAGTGCATTTGACTGAGTATTATGTAACTGGCTGATAACAGTGCAATAGAATCAGTGTTATGAAATTGCCTGACAACAGTGCATTTGACTGAGTATTATGTAACTGGCTGATAACAGTGCAATAGAATCAGTGTTATGAAATTGCCTGACAACAGTGCATTTGACTGAGTATTATGTAACTGGCTGATAACAGTGCAATAGAATCAGTGTTATGAAATTGCCTGACAACAGTGCATTTGACTGAGTATTATGTAACTGGCTGATAACAGTGCAATAGAATCAGTGTTATGAAATTGCCTGACAACAGTGCATTTGACTGAGTATTATGTAACTGGCTGATAACAGTGCAATAGAATCAGTGTTATGAAATTGCCTGACAACAGTGCATTTGACTGAGTATTATGTAACTGGCTGAAAATGGGGTGCATCTGATGAAGTGAAAGATTAGTTTCACACACTATTATGAATTTAGAAAGATGTAGCTTACATGGATGCTTCTATCAATGCTAAGAATAAGTGTGTCTATTAAAATAAATTGTTTTTCATTAACTTTGGCTCAGCAATGCTTCAGAATGCTTATAAATGTGTGAAATAACATTATTATCATACAATAGTCATCTGAGATGACAACATCTGTAAGAAGCTGTAGTTCACAAATATGTCAAATAATGTTATCATTCAATGGTCATTTGAAATCATAAATATGTGAAATAACATTATTATCAAACAATAGTCATTTCAAATGACATCTCTAAAATCATAATATTTTCACATCATTACATTTTCATGAATACTCTCCAACTTATTCGTGACATCAAATTTTTCCTGCAGTGTAACTGTTTATAGTCATGTCTAGCACTGGAGCATCAAGTCGCAGACATGTAGCATCATGTCCCACTCAGTCACATTATCCTGACACCAGGTCGACCAGTCCTAGCAAACCTCTTAATGCTGAGCACCAAGTGAGGCTGCTGCAAGTACCATTTTTATACATCTTTGGTATAACTTGGCCAGGGTTCGAACCCACAACTTCCCGCATCTAAGGCAGACACTCTAACCATTATGCCACTGGAGCAGTCATTTAGCATGTTATCGTCAACACCAATTCTTCCAAACTTAGTTTGTACAAGTCTCACAAAAATATATGAATGTGTGACTGACAGTAGTTCCTGCATATGTAGCAGTCACCCACCAATCTTGGGTCCTGAATATACATGCAAACGAATGGAATACATTTTTATAATGAATCTCTTGTAACAGCAAACTATCTGCATGGATTTAAAGTTTGTTTTGACAAAAGACTTTTCTTTTAACCATAAACCATGAACAATGGAACTCACTGCTGTCATAGATCGGAGTGGATACAACAGATGACAGAAGACATGTAAACAGTCCCTTCTCATCTCTAAGGTAGGCCTGAAAACAGAGTCTGACAACATTCAACTGCATCTCTTTTGCTTGTTTCTCTGCTTGACTGCGTGCATGCTTGACTTCCTCATCTGAAAAGCAGAAATGCAAAATGTTGTTAAACATGAATGACAGGCTATCTCTTCAAGCTAATCATCTACCATTTATACCTGCTTATAAAATGAGTCCAACTGCAAACTGCAAAGACCCAGATCTGCCATCACATAATGCAGTAGCCGATCTGGGTCTGTGCAGATTGTTAGGAGCAATCAGCAGAACACACAGGACAGACAATGATCTTCTAGTGCTTTATGCAACAGAAGCTCAGAGACTTTGTTGTTTGCAGTTTGACTGAACTTGCAAACGTGTATATAAAGTATTTCCAATCAATGCTCAATCAAAAAATTTGTTTTGGAAGAGGACAAAGGTAAAAGTTAAATTTGGGCAATGATCACGCTGATGGGGCACATTCCTCAAGACACCACTCTGTGCATGTTGCCATTACACAGGCAGTTTGGGCAATGATTATACTGATAGGGTACATTCCTCAAGACAACTCTGCATGTTGTCATCACACAGGCAGTTTGGGCAATGATTACACTGATGGGGCACATTCCTCATGACAACTCTGTGCATGTTGTCATCACACAGGCAGTTTGGGCAACAATTTCATTGATGGGACACGTTCCTCATGATACTTCGTCATTACACAGACAGTTTGGACAGTGATCACATTAATGTGGCACATTCCTCATGACAACACTCTGTGCACTTTGTCATCACGCAGGCAGTTTGGGCAATGATCACATTGATGGGGCACATTCCTCATGACAACATTATGTGCACTGTGTCATCACACAGGCAGTATGGGCCATGATTACACTGATGGGGCATGCTCTTCAAGACACCACTCTCTAATTTAATAAGCAACTCCTAAAATATACTAAACTGAAATTAACAGGAACAATGAAGGGAGTAAATACTGAATGATACTATTGTAACATTAGTTACACTTTCAATCATATTCCCTTATTATCTGCATGATGGGCCTAAATGATATTTCTGCATGGGGAAATAGGTGTCTATTTCATTCAAACTGAAGTACTCCTAAATGGTATTTGAAATCTGATTTAATCAAAATTGATTATCAAATTGGAACTAACATGAAAGCAAATATTTAAGCAAATTATTTTTCTCTGAGAATACTTACCCAATCACATTATGTTAGGAATATTAGCCTGCTACATCGTGAATCCAGCCCTATTAAATGATGAAAAACATCTTTTTCTGTCCATTTCAATAGACAACAGGCAATAACTCTTGCCCATTACTTCCCCTTGACACTGCCAGGTGTCACTACCTTTTAATGAGTGAGATACTAACAAGGAACCTCACATGGTGGGTTCGTTGGGAGGATTATTAAGTAATGTGATTTAGTAAATATTCTCATAGAAACACAATGTACTTAAAAATTTGCTTTCTTATTCAAATGTGTACCCAATCACATTACCTTAAGAGAATAAGTAATAGGAGGAGAGAATGCTGAGCATCCAACCTCAACCTTGGGTATCCTTCTAGGGAAGAACAGCTGGAATCCCCAAGTAAACGATAACTCATTCTCCTAATTACATAAGCAACACAGCCTGAGGTCATTTGACCTGTGACCCTAACATACAGTTAAGAAGATGAATACTGAAATCTTTTTAACTTCAAAATTTCACTAGTGAATCCAGTGATGCTAACAGGCTGTGTTGACTGATCTAGCTGGGTCTGGTGGCCATCTTTGTTGCCACCACTGGACCTACCAGATTCAAGGATGCCTCTGCAACACTAAATCTCCGAGATGAAGGCTTACGAAGGTTGACTCTGCATGACAGCCAACAGCTTCTATTATATCTTGGATCAAAACATTGCATTTCATTGCGAGGCTCACAAAGATGGCTTGAGGCTTCTGAGCAGTAATCTTCATGAAGATTACTGAGTGCACAACCCACTTTAACCATGAAGCCAGGGCTTGAAAGGATGATATCCTGGGTTCTGACTCACACCAGAAGGAAGAAGTGGTTGAGCATGCCTCAACTTGTCTCTGTGCATTTCAAGTACTTGAGAGTGAAAAGAGGATCTTGCATGGCTGCTGTTCTCAATCTGTCTATGGAAGAGAGCGAGCAAGTGACAACTCATTGTTTACTGACAGATGGTAATCTATTTTAGGTTACAAAGCATGGTTGTGTCAAGAAAACCACCAAACCCTCCAGTCTGAGGTGACGAGATCTCCAGTCAACATAAAGGGCATGCAGCTCGCTTACCGTGCATGCAGAAGCTATCAGGAAAGATGACTTGTATGATAGTGACTTGGCGAAGTATGGGCTAGAGGTTCCAATGGATTCTAATTGAGCCATGTTAAAACCCAGGATCAGTTCCATTTGGAAACAGTGTGAGGGATTTTGGTCAACAGAGACCAAAAGGTTTAAAAGATCTGACAGGTCTATATCATGCCCAAAATCATGTCTGCCATGATACTGGAATGTGTCCAATATCCTGGGGCAGTAGCCTTTGATGGAGATTGGGGTCAACTCTTCCTCCTCAAAGAGCCAGAGGAAAAAAAATAAGCATGTTGGTATGGCACCAGGCCAATTTCCTTGGAAGCCTTCAGTGTGGAGGGCCATTTCGCTCATCTCACAAGGCTGTCCTGATAAGAGCCAAGTGCGTAGAAGAAGATGACAGTCTGGGTAGGGAAGGACCACCCTTGATCATGGTTTGCTGGAGAAGATTCGGGTTGGCCGGAATCTTCCTGGATATATCTATCACTAGAACAAGTAGACAGGCGACCCAGGACTTGTCCCATTTGAGATGGGGCTATCAGAATCATCTTGCCATTCTGACCCATAACTCCTACATCAATTTCGTTATCAGCACCATGGGAGGGCATGCAAATGCCCACAATCCCTCCCAAATGACTGATAGTGCATCCACAGCCCAAGCTTTTAGGTCTGGAACTGGAGATATGAAGGTAGTTAGCTTGTGATTCCACCTCATCGCAAAGAGGTTAATCATCGGATGCCCCTAAAACACTGAGTCTGCCAGGAATGTGTCTGATATGTATGTTGATATGGAGACTGTCGCACCAACATAGAAACTACCAAATCAGAGCACACAGGTCGGGTGATCTGGTGCCTCCCTGTTTGAGGAAACTGATCACTACCAAAGTTGTTGGACCTAATGAGGACCATTTTTGCCTCACAGTCAATCTTTTCAGAAGCGAAAGGTGCTCATGACAGCCATCATTCCAGGATGTCGATGTGTAGAGGCTGAACATACGAAAGTCTGGCACTACAGGGCTGCTGGCTGGTTTGCTTGGCCAATGATCGATCTGGAAGCTGGTGGTATTGAAGTGGTCCAGCTATTACCGGTACTGGCTTCTCCAAGGACCTGGATAGACAGACAGATTTGTCACTGAAATCTCCAACATAGAGAGGACATGTTGCCAAACGTACGGTTAGACAGTCAGATCTGTCACTAAGATCCCCATAAATCATAGTTGGCTGGACTGATTCAACAAAATTGTCCCCATGTTGGAATGGCGTGATGGCCAGTGATGACTGGATGGCTGGTGATGGTGCAGTTTTATGATGCATGAGATCCAACAGATCGGGTACAAACCCCATGCATTCTGACTTATAAGCCCAGAGATCATTCAGAGACCTATGGGGGACTTATGCCCACTCGGTTGCCTAAAATTGGGAAACACTCCCCCCCCCGTGTCAGAAATGAAAGCAATAAACTAGTTGCCTGGGCCATCTTCTCAAAAGGTCTCCCATGCTGGATGGTGAGTGACAGCTGAACAGCAGGTCACTGTGCAGTGGTATAAGGAGGTGGATCCAACTGATCTGATATGAACCCCGTGCACCCTGACTTACAGTCTTGACGACCATGCTCGGATATGCAGGTGGACATATGCCAACTGGGCTGCCTAAAATTGAGGAATACTCCCCAATGAGTTGGTATTGCCAACAATGAACCTTAGGTTGTCTTCCTTGCCTTATTCCATCTTTCCTTCCCTTCAAATGTTGAATGTACTATTGCTATGAATGCGCATCTCATGCATCTAGTAAGCATTTCCTCTGAAACAACACACAAAGAGAAAACAATGCATAGATTAGCAAATCAGTATGTGACTAACTAACTAAAATGGACGCCCTGGCTTTCTCTGACCACGCATTACAGACACTGCTCATCATCAATGGTGTATACTTAGTATAAACAAAACAAGAGTCATGCTAGACTTCCATGCTCTTAAGTTGCATATACAGCATTTCGATGACATTTTGCTGAAATGACACAAAGAGAGAAACCAAAGCATAAATTAGTAATTCATCAAGTTACTAACTCGATAATATAACTATATTCCCCATTACTAATGAAAGATTAAAAAAGTCAGTGTCACATTTGAAAAATATAGACTATGCTTTGAACTTAAGCATTTAATGTATTTAGTTGATCATTCTACTGAAACTACAAATGAAGGGAAAAACAAAGCATAAATGAGCAATGCAGCATGTTAAAAACTCACTAAAACCACCTCCATAACAAATGGAGCAAGTGAAAAAAGTAAAAGTCATGCTAACTCATAATGACCTTGCAGAGGTCCCCAAAAGTGACAAAATCACTCAAATTCATCAGAAACTATAAAAAGGAATGTATACAACCTGCAGCAGAATGAATAATCCACACAATAAATCCAAAAAGAATGTTGTGAATGTCAATCAGAACATAAAAATGGCTTGGATTGTCAGAGGATAAATTGTATGATATTATACAGTACAGCAGTTAAGCAAAAAACTAGTGACCCCTGGCAGTGCCAAGGGGTCATGGGCAAGAGTTATTGCCCTTTGTCTATTGAAATAGACTGAAAAAGATGTTTTTAGTTAAAAGCACTTCAAGTACTAAGCTAAACCAGCTCAATTAGATGCACAAATTAATTTCGGGATTTAAATTATTTTTTTTAAACATACATACATATATATATATATATATATATATATATATATATAGTCAAACCCGGTTATCTCGATTACGTTCGGGGTGACCGCTCCGGTGGCCTAGTGGTTAGATATATATATATATATATATATATATATAGTCAAACCCGGTTATCTCGATTACGTTCGGGGTGACCGCTCCGGTGGCCTAGTGGTTAGAGCATCTGCCTCGGATGCGGGAGGTCATGGGTTCGATCCCCAGTCGAGTCATACCAAAGGCTTACAAAAATGGTACTAACAGCTGCCTCGCTTGGCTCAGTGTTAGGACTGGTCGGTCTGGTGTCAGGATAATGTGACTGGGTGGGACATCGTGCTACATGTCTGCGGCATGATGCCCCAGTGCTAGACATCACTATAAACTGCCACACTGCAGACATCGTAGCGATATGACTGAAAAATTGTTAAAGCTACGTTAAAAATCATAATCACATCACACCACATCACGTTCGGGGTGTCAAAAAATCCTCAACAATCTACTGCATAACAATGATTATGCATCTGAAGTACCAAAAATGAGGAGTTTTGTTTCTAAAAACAAATGGCATTTCTAATGCACAATAGAAATAATAATTCAGTCATGCCTGGTTGCAGAAAAAAAAAGATTGGAGGTCTTTTAAATGAAATTAAGTATCAAGTCACACATTTTTACAACACTTAAGTTACTGCAACAGTGTCAGTGGTTTAAAGTTGTTTTCATTTCCCTGTGAATAGCTTCATCCATTTGGTAGCCTCAGCAAGACAATGATTTTCTCATGCAGTCCAAAATCTAGACCAATTTAAATACATGTACATGTAGGACTATACTTACAAAAAAAAATAAAACTTTCTTTTGTTAGAGTTGACTTGTGACTAGCAGCAAAATGAAACTGACCAATATTGTGCGTGAAAATCAATCGTTTTTGTTGATCGTCAGCGGTTCCTTTTGCACCGGTATATGCCGGTTTTTACCAATTTGCCTCTGTACCAGAAAAAGATGAGGCTATCAGTATTCATGTACCATGTGTTTAAAGTCTTTAAAGTTAACTGTCTCAATATTAAATTCTGTAAGAAGCCAACTGATTCCATTCATACAGCTGTAGGCCATATCCCTCCCGACTTTGATGGATTGCAAGACTTTGATATTCCAGATAAAAACAATACAAATGAAAGTACTCTACTTTATGTTTCATGGGCGTTAATCCTATCACTTTCTGCTTCATTCCATTTGTGTTGAAGGATATGTAATCGTGGCACAGCGATCAACAACTTAATTTAAAAAAATACTGTGTGCTATGGAAGTTTGTTTTACAATACCATTGGTGCTTTTATTTACCCTTGTTCAAAACAAATTAATAAGCAAGTGCTGCGGGGGTGGGGGGTGGTTGAAGGGGGTGGTTTGGAATTTTGCGGGTTTCTATTTGTAGATTATTGTGAGTCATTTGAACGATTACACTCCACCAAGCATGGAAACACTTGAACTATTACTGAATTCATATTAAATATACTGTGTAAAGCAAATTAGGTATTTTTTGCAACATTTAATGATGTTAACTTGATAATTTTCCAAGTTACAGGTAAGATCAAATTCGCGATTCTGTGTGGACAAGCTATGTTGTCGTGGCATTGACATGTGATAATGTCCATTTTGAATGCAGTTTCTGTAAAGGTCAGAAACGCATTCATTCAATTTCCTTACTCTAAACTACTGTTTATAAGATAAATTTCTCCACACTATGCATTGATGAGATTAGCATTTGTACCGGTAAAATTTTGGTCTTGTACCAACTTTTTCCATCCTTGCCAGTACAAGGTAACAGTAATAGCGGAAATGCCAGATCATTTCTTGTAAAATTTTCTGAGATGGACATAAAAAGTTTCATTTCATCGAATTAAGCGGGTCCACATGTTACTTCAGACCAAAACTTATGCCCGACACAACGGGGTTATTGATTTAACAGGGGTTGAGGTAAGCGGGAAAAAATTAGTGTAACAAAGAAGGATTTTTTTGGGACTGGACCAAAGCGCTTGACATACACGGATTCTCGAGATAAACGAGGTCAAGATAAGTGGGTTTGGCTGTATATATATATATATATATATATATATGTATATAAAATGTACAACGCATTTCAAGTACTTTGCTAAACCAGCTCAATTTGATGAACAGATCAAATTTGGGATTTTTCTTTTCTGGGGGGAAATTTTTTTTTTTACTGGGGGATGTGGGTGGGAAGTTTTAGGGTCTGCAATAATAAAGAAGGATGGTTGGCCAGTCAGAAACACATTTTTTGGTGGGTCTTATTATTGTTATTATGGGGTTTAATGCCATTTTTCAAACAAGAATGGCTATACATGATGGCCAGTATAACTGTGGAGGATGACTCAGTGTGATCATAAACACAAGCACTTAACCCTTGTTAGTAAAGCATAAAATGTGGGTCACAGTGACATTTGGTTTTCTGGGTGAAGTTGGTAACAGAGAGTTACAACCAATTTTAAAATTTGATGACTGGAACATAAACAGCATGTAATGAATGAACTTTCAGCACAAACTTTCAACAAGTCACTGCAGCATGAAATATAGGTCTTCACAAAGACCACTTAAGCAACAAGGATGTAGAACTTGTCAAGATCCATCCACTCACCAACTTTCATGATATTCAGTAGGATAGTATGCATATAAAATATCGTATAGAGTCGCTTATAAGATGAATCCAACTGCAAATTGCATAATGCGCTGGCAGATCTGGTTCTGTGCAGTTTGTTAGGAACAATGCAGACACATTATGATAATCAGGTCAGGATCTTTGCTATTTGGAATTTGACTCAACTTATAAGTGAGCATTTACATAACCAAAATCTCCTGTGGTCATGAGCTCAATGCAAAGCCTAACCAAAAACTCCTGTGGTCATGAGCTCAATGCAAAACCTAACCAAAGGCAGTAAAAGATGAGTCAAAGCTGCCATGTCTGATGGCTGATCAATATTACTTTTACAAATTGGAACGCCCTTCACAGACCTGCCAACCCTGACAAGCCCGTCTCAGTAAGGCAGTCAATTTTTTTCCGTAAGTTTAACCACTTTTCAGTAAGGTGTAAAAATAATATCATAAACTGCTATTGTAAGCCTGGAAAATGTAATTAAAAGATCAGTATTCGAATAATGCAGCAAAGATAAACCTTATTTTCAACTGAAAAGTTTGTCAAGTACGCATAGACTTTATTTACCACTAGTACAGTTGCACAAACTCTAGTTCCAAACCCTATGCAGCTCAATGGCTTGTTGCCATCTCTCAACTTGACACAATTCTTGGAAATTCTTTTTCCATTTCACATGACGATGGCAATCATATCTCCCGCCACGAGTCATACTCAAATTGGCACATAATGTCCAATAAACGTAATTGTGGTCCTTCTAGCTATTATTCACAAGAATCTGAAGATTCATTTTTATTCTTCCCTGTTGATTATTAATACTTTTCATGAGGCTTATTTTCATTTTCATTTTAAACACGCATCGCTCATTGTACACTATTTTAAAAAAAATTCTATAATCAACAGTTTGATCATGCAGACGCTTCACATGAAAAAATAGGTGCAGTTTAAAGCATCTGAGGTGCTGTTGTAAAGTTAGTCTAGTTCCCTGACTAATTTCACTAATTCTAATATGAAACCCAGATCCGAATCAAACACGGATGAACAAATTTTCCGGATTTTCGGCAATGATCATTTTTCTGTAGTTTTTGCTTTTATGCTGTAAGTCCGTATTTTAAGGTTAATTTTCTTAAGACTTATGGCAAAATCTTAAGAGATGGCAGGTCTGCCTTTATGCCAGGATGCTCTCAAATTGGATAAAGCAGTTATTAGGAAAGTCAATTAAAGGTTTTACAACTTTTTCTAATGGTGGCCATACTTAATGGTGGATCAGCATCATCTGTACAAACTTGAAATCTCTGCCAGAATGCTATCAAATCTGGTCAAATTCTGTTCAGTGTTTTTGTTTTAACACATAGTAACTAGTAATATTCTGTTCATCAGTTTTCAAGAAAATGATGTTAAAAAGTTTTTCTATTTATAATAAGGGTGTCTACATCTGCTAATGGATTGGTATCATTGGTACAAGCTTAAAAGCTCCTAATGTCAGGGTGATTTCTATCAAATTTGGTCAAATTCTCTTGTGTAGTTTTTGTTAAGGGCTCAAAGATTTGTTTACTTTAGAAATAGTGGTCATTTTTTATAAAAGATCGTTTGTTGATTGAAATTGTTCATAAAAAAGCATTAAAAAAAATTTTCTGTCAAATTTGGTCAAATTCTTTTGAGTAGGTTTTTAAAAAAAAATGTTGTTGAAAGGTTTTTCTACTTTTAGTAACAGCCACCCTATCTGACTGTGGATGCACATGCCACACAGAGACAGCTACCCTGTCTGACTGTGGATGCACATGCCACACAGAGACAGCTACCCTGTCTGACTGTGGATGCACATGCCACACAGAGACAGCTACCCTGTCTGACTATGGATGCACATGCCACACAGAGACAGCTACCCTGTCTGACTGTGAATTCACATGCCACACAGAGACAACTACCCTATCTGACTGTGAATTCACATGCCACACAGAGACAACTACCCTGTCTGACTGTGAATTCACATGCCACACAGAGACATCTACCCTATCTGACTGTGAATTCACATGCCACACAGAGACAACTACCCTGTCTGACTGTGAATTCACATGCCACACAGAGACAGCTACCCTGTCTGACTGTGAATTCACATGCCACACAGAGACAGCTACCCTGTCTGACTGTGAATTCACATGCCACACAGAGACAACTACGCTATCTGACTGTGAATTCACATGCCACACAGAGACAACTACCCTGTCTGACTGTGAATTCACATGCCACACAGAGACAACTACCCTATCTGACTGTGAATTCACATGCCACACAGAGACATCTACCCTATCTGACATGGCTGCACATGCCACACAGTTGGACATAACGTGTACCATCTGATGGTGGATAAGCATGCCAGACACAGGAATATACCATAAGTTCACTTGATCTTACTGCCTGATGAGTACAAAAATAGATTTTATATTAATTACCTGTGCACTATGGGCTATACTGAAACTTACATACTCTGAAATCTTAAAACATTTGTACATTTGTTCGCCAGTGACCAAATAAGGAAGCTCTCTTACGTCTTTTGGGGGGTTGAGTTTCAAATACATCAGACAGAAAAGAAAGCAAATAAGAACACATTAAATGCTGCAATTACCTGTGAGAGAAATGTCAACATTAAGGTTTTGACATTTAACCTGCTTGTCTAATTTGATGGACTCAATTATCCTCTGTTCTAACACCTCAGATGCCTTCTTCCGTGTCACATGTTGTACACACAGGTTTGGGAATCTTCAACAAAGAGTTTGTATTTTAGTTAGCAAATGAACATAATGAGCAGGTCTAAAATTAATTACAAGAGACTGAAAGGTTATTTGCGATGATATTATTGTTCTATCCATGAGACACAAAGAAACAAAACAATTATATGAATCAAACTTATATTTTTTGTCAGTTTCATGTAGACTACAAGTCAAACCCTGTATATTGTTGAGATTTATAGACTAAGTTAAAATAAACATTATCTTTGTTGTCAAACAATCTAAAATGTACATTTTTCACTTGAAGATCAACACACATGATGCACTCCTTGATTCATAAAAATAGCCAGGATAGTTGTGTGTCATGGTGGTGGTAAATTCCAGATAAAAGTCAATGACTGTGCAGAGAAAGACAAAGGGAGTTCTTTGGTGTTGTTTTAGTTTTATAACACTGATGGTAAAAACTTTCAGGTCTGCATATTTAATTCATCTGCCTTTTATTCTTAAGGTAATTTTAAGTAAGCTGTCTATCATGTTTATACAGATGCACGATAACAGCACAAATAATCCATCATGTTTACTTGAATAAGGACCACTAAAATAATACAAACCCAAAATAACAGTGCAGAGAAGTAGTCTAACATGTTTACTTGAATAAGGACCACTAAAATAATACAGACCCAAAATAAAGCACAAAGCAGTCTATCATGCTGACTTGAATAAGGACCACTAAAATAATACAAACCCAAAATAACAGTGCAGAGAAGTAGTCTAACATGTTTACTTGAATAAGGACCACTAAAATAATACAGACTCAAAATAAAACACAAAGCAGTCTATCATGTTGACTTGAATAAGGACCACTAAAATAATACAGACTCAAAATAACAGTTCAATGAAGTAAGCAAACCAAATCTTATCAAAATTATGGTCAAAGGCCTGTTATGGTCATGCAAAAAAAAAGTAATAAATTCATTCAATTTTCATCATCTGAACAAGAAAACTTAATTCAAAAACCATCATTTATTCCATTACTGAATTCTGAAACTGTTATGTCCTAAATATATTAAACCTAAAATATTTGAAAAGTAAGTGATCTACAAATGGATCTATAATACATGCTGTGTAAGATTTGTCACTTATTCAAGAGGAAACAATTATACTTGACCAATCAGAGAGTGTATTGAATTTGCTGATACACTGTAGTGAAAAACTTACTGCACAAAAGGACTGCCTGCTTTAACCTCCATGACACAGATACCATTATGGCAGTTCTTCCCTACCAACTTGTGGGCATGAGGACTTGGTATTGGATCATCTGTCACAAGTGTTACCACAATTTTGGCTGCTCCAGTATAATGTCGAATCTGGAGGGGAAAATAATTCAGGTGTCAAAAACAGCTACAAAAATAAAACATTCATATAAATGTTTTGGTTTCCCTACCATCTGACTTATAACACTTCAGGCTGGGAGCAATGTGAGGTATCATCTTCCCTAGATACTCCTTTGTGAAGTGCAATAAATCAGAAGTAGAGTATTCGTGTAATTTATGTAGATAAATGGACTAAAACACATTAAAAAGTTAAATGCATTGAAATTATGCAGAATAAGATAAATCTATGCATTTTTTATTCCAAATATTGTCAGCATATAACTCCTGCTGTAAGCACAGTTTATGCTGTACGGTGGTACATTTAATAAATATTAACTCCTGTTGTAAGCATGCTTTATGTGTATGTCATGTTCAATTAATATAAACTCCTGCTGAATACACAGTTTATGTTGTATGTCATGTTCAATTAATACAAACTCCTGCTGCAAATACAGTTTGTGTTTTATGATGGCACATTCATATAAACTCCTGCTGAATACACAGTTTATGTTGTATGTCATGTTCAATTAATATAAACTCCTGCTGCAAATACAGTTTGTGTTTTATGATGGCACATTCATATAAACTCCTGCTGCAAATACAGTTTGTGTTTTATGATGGCACATTCATATAAACTCCTGCTGAATACACAGTTTATGTTGCATGTCATGTTCAATTAATATAAACTCCTGCTGAATACACAGTTCATGTTGCATGTCATGTTCAATTAATATAAACTCCTGCTGAATACACAGTTTATGTTGCATGTCATGTTCAATTAATATAAACTCCTGCTGAATACACACTTTATGTTGCATGTCATGTTCAATTAATATAAACTCCTGCTGAATACACAGTTTATGTTGCATGTCATGTTCAATTAATATAAACTCCTGCTGAATACACACTTTATGTTGCATGTCATGTTCAATTAATATAAACTTCTGCTGAATACACAGTTTATGTTGCATGTCATGTTCAATTAATATAAACTCCTGCTCTAAGCATGGCATATGTGTATGTCATGCTTAATTATTATAATCTCCTGCTGTAAGTATAGTTTATACTGTATGATGTCATGTTCAATGAATATAATCTCCTGCTAAGTACAGTTTATATTGTATGATGTCATGTTCAATTAATATAATCTCCTGCTTTAAGTACAATTTACATTGTATGATGTCATGTTCAATTAATATAATTTCCTGCTGTAAGTACAGTTTATATTGTATGTTGTCATGTTCAATTAATATAATCTCCTGCTTTAAGTACAGTTTATCTTGTTATGTCAAGTTCAACTAATATAAACTCCTGCTGTAAGTACAGTTTATATTGTATGATGTCATGCTCAATTAATACAAACTCCTGCTGTAAGTTCTGTTTATATTGTATGATGTCATGTTCAATTAATATAAACTCCAGCTGTATGCACAGTTTAAGTTGTATTAGGCATTTTCAATTAATGCAAATAATACAACTGGTTTAAGTTTCACATCTACAATATTTTGAAATGATAGTACTTCATCACTGAACTGATCCTGGCCACTAAGCCACTTGGCACTTACACAAAGACATCACTATCATGCTGATGATTAAAATTCAGTCTAACAGTGCAAGATCTGTATTTTGCAGTGTTCATTAAACACTATTTTGAACAAATGCATTTAGTTCAAAACTAAGAAGCAAAATACAGAATTTACTGAATTCTTATCTTCAGCACTGAGTAGTTTACATTGATAAAAAGGCTAGCATGTTGACAGGCCCATTATTCTGTCAAAAAAGAAATAAATACAAGAAAATTCCACCAAGGCACAACTACATATGTACATTGAGTTTTTATGGTCCTGTAACTACAAATACTTTTGTGGGCATCAATTTTCATGGATTTGCAAAAACTTACATTTTAATGGATACTTAAAATCTGTTGACGGGGAAAGGAGGTAAATATGGAAATTATGGATCATTGTTCACTGGGTCTTTAAACATGCGATATGTAGAAACCCATGAATATGAGTAAATTCCCAGTAAGTTGTTAAACAGGCTTAGCAACAAACAAGAGGCCCAAGTGATTAAGAGATCACTCATATGGCTGGTATCTTCCAAAGAGCCAAATGCAAGAGCAGCTAGCCAAGAAATATTACATCTCAAGGTTTCTCAACTTTCTTTATCCTCATCCATATTTGATGGTAGATCAGCATCATTATTCCAATACTTAAAAAAAGGCCCCTATGTCAGGACACTTTATAACAAAGTTGTTCAAGTTATCTTCACAACTTTAAGCAATGGCAGTCCTAGTCAATGGTGAAACTGCATCTTTTGTATTAATATGAATGACACTCAATTTATGACATTTCATCAAATTTGATAAAAGTCTGTTAAGTGGTGTTTCGATGAATTTATTAGTTCATTTCTGTTTTTAGTAACAGCAGCCATATTAGACGGCAAAAGGGTGAAAATTGGTCCAGTGGTTTTTCAGAAGTTAAAACAGAAACTGTTGATGCACATACAATAGGTGCTTTGCTTTACCATAAGCTCACTTAGCCTTATGTACAACAAATCAGTTTGTTGTTGTTGTTGTTGTTGTTATAGGGTTTAACGCCATTTTTCAGCACAAGATAGGCTATACATGGTGGCCAGTATTAATGGTGGAGGAAGAAACCTGGAAAACCCCGGGAAGAACCACCGACCCACGAGAAGCTACCAAATCAGTTTGTATTGTGATGAATATTGTATCATCACACATATATCGCATTATGTACTGTACTACTGGGGAAATGAAGCATATCATGGCAGGGTCTAATCTGGGCTCAAAATTCTGGAATTAGCACTAATTTCTAAAACCTGCAGTGAACATTTAACAAATTCCACAGCATCATGTTTTCAAGCCCTACCTTTATTTCTTCATTATAGCTCTTGTAAATTCTGAAAATTCTCTGCTGTGTTATGTATTATATTGCCACGCAAGTATCGTCATATGTATCATATTGTGACCAAGCTGGCAAAGCACAACTCTCTGGTCACTATTGCATAATGGCCACCTCAGATTAAAACTGGCTCTATTCAGTGTCAATTCATTTCTCTGATAATGATTTACTGACGCTTAAAAATGTGTAAATAGAAAAAACAAGTTTAGAACACACAAACCTGGTAAAACCCACAAATTGTGCAAATAAAACCCACCTCCATGCAAATGGCCATAGGCAGTGCAAGGGCACACTACTCAGTCACACTGTGTACTGTTTTCATACTATTTACAAATAAAAAATATGAAATGAAAGACTTCTTCCTTTAATTATTATATTAAAAATTAACTATGTATAAATAAACACATCATCAAAACAAAATCTTGACATGGACTGCTGTATAACATCTCACTGACTGTGTGAAGATCTCAAATTCAACCCTTTGGCTCTTGTTCAATCCCAAACTAGTCATTATTAATAGAAAACAACTGATATCAAGTTACAGCATTGATAATTTAGTTACTGTACTGATTAATATATATTAACACCATGTACATGATGCACTTGATTTAAGAAGCGTAGGTAAGACACTAACCCGAATGGAAGGATATGTTCTTCTGTACTTCTCACTTTTCTCTCCCTGAAGCCCTCCATGTGATGGTCCCTCACATTCATAACGAAACCGAAATCCACGTGCTTGGGGCTGCTCTACAATTTCTATATAGGGTTGATCATTATTATCTGAAACAAATGTATATTTTAAAAACAAAGTTTTCATGAGCTTTATACTGTGTCAAGAAAGGGCCATCATTATTTACCTAGTGTTTTCATGTACACATAGGTTCAATCTAAGATTCAGTTCATTTTCAGAAAGGGTCACAAAGAATTTGACATAGGCCACAACATTTTTTTCACAACTTTGCAAATCATTACATGAAAGATAATATATGTATGCAAAAATTAAGCACAAAATATTAAATGTTCCTCTAATAGCAGAATACAGTATAATTTTGTAAATACAGAATGAATATAAGTTATTTTTAAAATACAAGCTGATAATCTTATGACGGCAATTGATAAAAATTTAGGTTGATTGTTCTAAGATTAATAATTTATCGACAACTGCAGTTATAATCCTCTATTACTATCCAGTAGACTGCAGTTATGGTATTCTATTCTAGCTGGTAGATTGCATTTACAGTAGTCTATTACAAACTACTAGACTGCATTTACAGTAGTCTATTACAAACTACTAGACTGCAGTTATAGAGTTCTATTATTAGCCAGTAGATTGCATTTATAGTATTCTATTACTAGCCAGTAGATTGCATTTATTGTATTCTAGTACTAGCCGGTAGATTGCATTTATAGTATTCTATTACTAGCCGGCAGACTGTAGTTACAGTAGTCTATTAGAAACCAGTAGACTGTAGTTACAGTAGTCTATTATAAACTAGTAGACTGTAGTTATAATAGTCTATTATAAACTAGTAGACTGTAGTTACAGTAGTCTATTAGAAACTAGCAAACTGTAGTTATAGTAGTCTATTAGAAACTAGTAGGCTGTAGTTACAGTAGTCTATTAGAAACTAGTAGAATGGAGTTACAGTAGTCTATTAGAAACTAGTAGACTGTAGTTACAGTAGTCTGTTCCTAACCAGTACACTGCAATTATAGTACTCTGTACATCTAGATCTTTATTCTGACATTACACTATTCATAGCAAAACTACACCCACAGTAAAAAGCTAACCCCACAACTGCAAAGGCACACTCACTTTTTAATGTGTGTGTGTGTGTGTGTGTGTGTGTGTGTGTGTGAGATTTGGGTTTTTAATGTAGCTTTAACAATTTTTCAGTCACATCGCTACAACATCTGCAGTGCAACAGTTATTAGTGATGTCTAGCACTGGGACATCATGCTGCATACATGTAGCATCATGTCCCACCCAGTCACATTATCCTGACACCAGGTCAACTAGTCCTAACACTCTAACACTAACCTCTTAATGCTGAGCGCCTAGCGAGGTATCTGCTAGTACCACTTTTATAAGTCTTTGGTACAACTTGGCCGGGGTTCGAACCAGCAACCTCCTGCTTCCAAGGCAGATGCTCTAACCACTAGGCCACTGAACAGTTCTTTCTAATGTAATGGTATGCAATTTACTACATATTAACACCTAAAGTCAAAGAATGGTTCTTGTTTTACTTAATACTTAGACTGCACATCATAGTGTTTCATTTTTTTATCTTAAGCCAGATATTGTCATGAAGATTTTCTTAACCATCCATGGTGCAATTTTTTATTGTAATAGATTGGCTGACCAAAATGTTCAGCAGATTCAAAACTGATTAGTTTATTCTCAGTGTCAGGAATCTCTTCTGTTTTACCAATATTTTCATATTCAAACAAATGTATGCAGTTTTTATCCAAAGAATCAAGCTATGTGAGTTTGCCTTTTCTTCATTTTGTATTACAGATCTATGTAAAGTGAGTAAAAATTGATGCATAATGCACCAGCAAATCTGGGTCTGAGCAGTTTGTTAGAAGTAATCAGTAAGACAAACAACACAGAAATGACCTCATCGGCAGGTGCATTTATCTATGGCACATCAGGATCTTTGTTGCTGTAGTTAGACTCAATTTACAAACTAGAACATACAGTATTACCCTGCTATCACCATCACAATTCCTGTACTGTGCCGATCATAATCCATGTTCCCCAGTCTCTACCTGGATATTCCTAACAAAATCAAATGTGCTTCCCAATGATCAAAATGGTCCTCAATCTCAATTGAAAATCTATATGATTCAAAAAATTTTCTGTACCTAGGTGATACCACTTTTCTACAGGATTAAAGTCTTTCTTCTGACATTTACAATATTTAATGGGCTTTTATTTCATGGATGGAGCCCTGAAGTAGTATGACTTGGGTGGAAATTTGTCATTAAACCTCAACACTTATAGTCAACTACCGGTATATGAATTATCAACACAAGAAAATTTTTTAACTTTTAGTCTGCAAATCGTAACAATAAAGCTTTAACCTCTGTGATATCATTTCTAAACCAGTTACAGGAAACTTGTATATTTCTCTTATAATTCCCAACTCCTAATCATGCAAACCATTTCATGTCCCCATGATGCACTAGAATTATCGCAACTCCTGTGAATATCATCATCTTTGCTAGCCAAGGTTTTGACACGTTAACCTATCTAAAACTGGCCGATTGATCAGATAATTCAGTTTTTTGTCCTAGCTACATATATTGGATTTCATGAGTTGCCTGCCCTAGTATCTAATGCCAACTTACCAATACCATGTAATAGTGGTGCATTGTACATTGGTCAAAAATGGTCGAGGCAATTGATTTCAAAAGGATACTTTGTAAGTTTAACACAGAAAGTATGACATGGTACCCAAGTGGAAAAGTGCTTATTTATAAGTCCATTTCAGTTGGAGGCTTGCTCCTATATCCAGTGAAATTCACAGACCCAAAGCACCAAAATATCTGATCAATCCACCAAGGTGAAGATACGTTAGCATATGGGAACCTTAGCTAGTGAAGATGAAATATGATACAAGTCAATTTATCCTTGGTGCCTGTGGGACCCCACTGAGTCCAAATATCTGGAATGCTTCTAACTTTGGAGATGAAAAAGTCAGGTGGTGTAGGTCCAAATGACCTCTTGCATCTGACACAAGAATCCTCTGCCCACTAATTACCACAGCTTTCTATTTAAAATCAACATTTCTGGTTCAGAAAAAATTCATTATGATTTACAGAAGATATTTTAAGTCCATGGATTTTAAAGATTTGAAAGTCTACATATTATATAAATATTGCAAAAGTTATTTAGGCAACCCATCTGATTGCATCTACTCTTGTTAGGCAACCAAATGATACCCACAAAATGTGATCAGGTCAAAGTTTAGACCTGCCTGCACAATTAGATTGGTTATTGGGATGGTGGATGTGTGACATCTGATATATGCCATGCCAAGCCAAGATGGTCAGTTCAGATCAGACGTTAGTTCAGATATTTGGGAGTGGACTTCTACTGTATTTATCTACATACCTTCTTCATAACTGTGATCATCTGCATATCCATTAACAATGACTGGCTCACTGTCACCATTCATTGACATTTCTACAGAATCATTGGAACCGTTACTGTTACTGTCTTCCATCATGCCACTCAACTTCAACAAAAAAGGAAAATTATAAAGTGAAATGATTTTTTTCCCCCATGCCTGTAAACTCTGTAACACTTGTGCAGGTCAAACATTTTTCTCTTTGAAATACTTGGTTGACCATGCATGGTTTTCTACATACAAGAGATACAAGATACAAAAATTTTATTCAACGTCAGTGATCTAGACAAGTTACACAAACACTTTACAAGCTATTTTACTGACATTACACAAAACATTTATTTAAATAATTCAACGGACAGGTAGAGAGACAATACCTATTGACAGTGAAATAATATTCACACAAACATTACAATGACAATGGTAAACACATACAAACATTACAATGACAATGGTAAACACACACAAACATTACAATGACAATGGTAAACACACACAAACATTACAATGACAATGGTAAACACACACAAACATTACAATGACAATGGTAAACACACATATAAACATTACAATGCCAAAGGTAAAACACATGAACATTTACAATGCCAACAGTAACAGCAAACTGAGAGAAAACACAAGAGTAAAAACATGCAAATATGCATAAAATTTTTCAATTATATATTTATACACAGTATTACATAAAACATCACAGTACACATAATAATATAAGTAGGAAATATGAAAATTTTATAAAAAACATACACAATGTCAGCGGATTAAAACACATGACAACAGTATATAGTATGCCAATAACAGTATGCACCGGATAAGACATCTGACATCCGAAGAATGTATTTGGTAAATGTTAAAATGTGAAGCCTTATAAAAATAAATCTTATTTCTGTTTTCGGGTTTAATGCCATTTCTCTTTGCAAGATAGGTTACACATGGCAGCCAGTAGAACTGGTGGAGGAAGAACCCAGGAAATACCCTAGAAAGGATCAACGACCCATGGGATGCTATTGGCAAACTATCTCATATACCCACAATGGCCAAGGCCGAGACTCGAACCCATGCAGACAAAGGTGGAAATTCTGA
Source organism: Megalonaias nervosa (assembly GCA_016617855.1). NCBI lineage: Eukaryota > Metazoa > Mollusca > Bivalvia > Unionida > Unionidae > Megalonaias > Megalonaias nervosa. The sequence continues at coordinate 119,808 of JAECUM010002603.1, forward strand.
AGGTAGATGTGGTTTGTTTAAATGTGCTACTTTTTCATAACGGCCCAATTTTGGGGAAATACAGAGAAACATCAAGCACATTTACAGCGAGGTCTACACCCTGTCTGAATCAGTGCACTGAATTCTTTGAAATCAGGGATTTTTCTCAGTTCATTGAGCAGGCTGTTCCAGACATTGGGGGCCTCAAATCTGAAAGACACTTTACCATACCCAGTGGTCTATACCCATGGTAATGTTGCCAGATTTTGGTGCCGAAGATTATAGTTGCAGTTTTCGAATGTTAATAGATTATGCAAGTAATCTGATCTTTACTTGTTAAGTACACTTTAGTTGCCATGTATCTTAATCTACTACTGTGTCGAGTAGAAAGGTTTGCTTTTATTATCTACTACTGTGTCGAGAAGGAAGGTTCGCTGTTCTTAATCTACTACTATGTCGAGTAGAAAGGTTTGCTTGTATTATCTACTACTGTGTCGAGTAGACAGGTTTGCTTTTATTATCTACCACTGTGTCGAGAAGGAAGGTTCGCTGTTCTTAATCTACTACTGTGTCAAGTAGGAAGGTTTGCTTTTCTTATCTACTACTGTGTCAAGTAGGAAGGTTTGCTTGTTTTAATCTACTACTGTGTCGAGCAGGAAGGTTTGCTTTTCTTAATCTACTACTGTGTCAAGTAGGAAGGTTAGCTTTCTTAATCTACTAATGTGTCAAATAGGAAGGTTTGCTTTTCTTAATCTATTACTCTGTCAACTAGGAAGGTTTGCTTTTTTTAATCTACTACTAGTGTTGAGAAGGAAAGTTAGAGTTTCTTAATCTACTACTGTGTCGAATAGGAAAGTTAGCTTTTCTTAATCTACTACTGTGTCAAGTAGGAAGGTTTGCTTTTCTTAATCAACTACTGTGTCAAGTAGGAAGGTTTGCTTTTCTTAATCTACTACTGTGTCAAGTAGGAAGGTTTGCTTTTCTTAATCTACTACTGTGTCAAGTAGGAAGGTTAGCTTTCTTAATCTACTAATGTGTCAAATAGGAAGGTTTGCTTTTCTTAATCTATTACTCTGTCAACTAGGAAGGTTTGCTTTTCTTAATCTACTACTGTGTTGAGAAGGAAAGTTAGAGTTTCTTAATCTACTACTGTGTCGAATAGGAAAGTTAGCTTTTCTTAATCTACTACTGTGTCAAGTAGGAAGGTTTGCTTTTCTTAATCTACTACTGTGTCAAGTAGGAAGGTTTGCTTTTCTTAATCTACTACTGTGTCAAGTAGGAAGGTTTGCTTTTCTTAATCTACTAATGTGTCAAATAGGAAGGTTTGCTTTTCTTAATCTATTACTCTGTCAACTAGGAAGGTTTGCTTTTCTTAATCTACTACTGTGTTGAGAAGGAAAGTTAGAGTTTCTTAATCTACTACTGTGTCGAATAGGAAAGTTAGCTTTTCTTAATCTACTACTGTGTCGAATAGGAAAGTTAGCTTTTCTTAATCTACTACTGTGTCAAGTAGGAAGGTTTGCTTTTCTTAATCTACTACTGTGTCAAGTAGGAAGGTTTGCTTTTCTTAATCTACTACTGTGTCAAGTAGGAAGGTTTGCTTTTCTTAATCTACTAATGTGTCAAATAGGAAGGTTTGCTTTTCTTAATCTATTACTCTGTCAACTAGGAAGGTTTGCTTTTCTTAATCTACTACTGTGTTGAGAAGGAAAGTTAGAGTTTCTTAATCTACTACTGTGTTGAGAAGGAAAGTTAGCTTTTCTTAATCTACTACTGTGTCAAGTAGGAAGGTTTGCTTTTCTTAATCTACTACTGTGTCAAGTAGGAAGGTTTGCTTTTCCTAATCTACTACTGTGTCAAGTAGGAAGGTTTGCTTTTCTTAATCTACTACTGTGTCAAGTAGGAAGGTTTGCTTTTCTTAATCTACTAATGTGTCGAATAGGAAGATAAGCTTTCTTAATCTACTAATGTGTCGAATAGGAAGGTTTGCTTTTCTTAATCTATTACTCTGTCAACTAGGAAGGTTTGCTTTTCTTAATCTACTACTGTGTTGAGAAGGAAAGTTAGAGTTTCTTAATCTACTACTGTGTCGAATAGGAAAGTTAGCTTTTCTTAATCTACTACTGTGTCAAGTAGGAAGGTTTGCTTTTCTTAATCTACTACTGTGTCAAGTAGGAAGGTTTGCTTGTTTTAATCTACTGCTGTGTCGAGTAGAAAGGTTTGCTTTTCTTAATCTACTACTGTGTAGAGTAGGAAGGTTTGCTTTTCTTAATCTACTACTGTGTCCAGTAGGAAGGTTTGCTTTTCTAAACATTTATTATCAGCTATTCAAATGATCAAAAACCAATTTCAGTGCTCTATACTGTATTTTTTTTCATTCTGTCAGTTTGTTTTTGCTTGGTATATTTTGTCACTGTGTATTGGCACAGCAAGAAATTTGTCCCCCCCTCCCTTAAATCTGGGGACCCCTCCCAATGAAAAAGGTTTGATGGGAATTTTTACCCACCCACCCTCCACTGTGGTTGCAATGCCACTGGGTTAAGTGGATCTTTCTATCTAAAGGATGAATCAGCCTACAGTTTCACAGACCAATTTTCTTCCAATTTCAATCTGCACTATTGTGTTATAGGTAATGGAATTTTGTTGTGGCACTTGACAAGTCTCTCATATATTGTCAAGTGTCTCTAACTGACAAGGAGGTCTTATTGATTGTCTAAATCCTGTCTTATCACTGCCACTATGTGGGCACACCTGGTGATGGAGCAGATCCTTTTAAGCTGTGGTCAGTGTACATGAAAGTTTCCTGTATCATCCTGGTACAAACTAAGAATACACTTACATGTTTGCAATTAGATTTACCTGTGTATCACATGTAACTAAATGTGAACAATACAGCCCCCAATCTGTCATCATATCAATGCATAATGTACTGGGACAGTATATGCCCCAATCTGTTATCATATCAAAGCATAATATATGGCCCAATCTGTTATCATATAAAGGCATAGTGTACTGGAACATTGGGTAATACACTGTTCAATTCAAACTCATACTACATGTTTCGGATCAGTTAGGGCTTTCCCTAATCCTCAGAACAGGCAATAAGCAAACAGCTACTGTATGGAGATAAGCAGACAGCTACTGTACCCAGGAAAGTGAATGCAGCAAGTCTTCTATGAGGGGTCTGAAGGAATTCTTCACAATGGAAATATTGGAAATCTGAGATGCAACATGAATACAATGTCACATTAAAAATCCACCGTTTTCAATAGTCCTTTTATGTAGTGTTATGACTGTTCTTAAACTAAGTAACAGAAAAGAGTGAAAACCAACAGGTTTTGTAAAATTCAATAATTTATTTCACCAAGTAGACAAGGTGAAAATTTAAATAAGAACTTACAGTACTGTGAATTAAATCCCAAAATAGTCCTACACACATTCTAGCAAAGTCCAAATTATAGAATTCCAGTTGTGTTCCAAAGAATTGAATAATGAATGTGCCGATGTGCCCATAGTCTCTAAATGTTCTAATTTACCAATGGCTTGGAATGTGGCGATGTGTTAATAGTCTTGATAATGAATCCAAAAAGTCCCCGAATGAATTCCAAAATAATGATTCAGTCCAAGAAGTATTAACGAACACTATAATTTCAGTGAGTGATTTCGATAAAACTAAGCACAACAATTAGACTAATTCCGCTTAGGATGTTAAGGTAGGAATGAGTGATTTTGAAGTAAACAACATTAATATAAAGGTTAAGGCACAATAACAGCGCCAGGCTGTAGGTCAGTTTCCTTTCTAAAACATTCTAAGTTGTCAATAAGATCAGGAATTTCCAAGCTAAAAATAATGTCCCAAGCTCTGAGACAAGTAAACATGTTTACCTCTATTAATAATGAGCTGAATATTAAATCTAAAATCAGAGAGAAATATTAGCTATGTATTACACTCTTTACAAAACAAACGTCACTAGTCAGGTAGACCATTAATTTGATTTTGGACAAAGGTCAGTTACAAAACAGAGATATACAAAACATATAATCATGGAGAAAAACCAACAAATGATACAGATTAAATAATACATAATGGTAATTAACTATGATTTTGTGCAAAAACAATTTTTCTTCTTTCAGTCAGAGTGACTCGGACCTTTGGACCCCAAAATCAATAGGCTTCATAATTATCCTAAGTGTAAGCCACCCCCAAAGTCTGGTCCAGGTCTATGGTGTAGAACGAATGTTTTTGTGCAGAAAACATTTTTTTCCCTTTAAGTCTGAGTGACTTTGACCACTGAACATTTGGCCCCCAAATCAATATGCTGCCTCCTTGCTCCAAGCAAAAGCTGTCCACAATGTCTGGCTACAGTATATTATATAGAACTAATGTAACTCTGCAGAAACCATTTTTATTCTACCAGTCACAGTGGCAATGACCTTTGACTTTTTAGGTTCTAAAATGAATAGGGTTCTTTCCATATCCCAAGTGCAAGACATCCAACAAGTTTGTTACATACAGATGATGTAGCCATCCAAGTTACTGTATAGAAACCCTTCATCTTTCTTCCAGTCAATGACCTTGACCTTTAACATTCTGACCACAATGTCCCAAGCACAAGCCATCCAGAGTCTAATGACTGAAAATGGTGGCCAACACAAGTTATTGTGCAGAAATGAAATTTGCAACAGAAAGATAAATATGACATAATATACTCCACTTTATGGAGGGCACATATAAATTATGCAATTTCAGACATTCCTTGTGCATTTATTTTTCAATGTATTAAGTCATTTATTCAGCTCATCATTTTCACATTACTTTATTCTCTGGAACATACCATTCCAAGATGAAATACCTAATGACAGACAGCAAAACCCAGACAAAACTTTCACCCTCTACAACTGTAGGAAAAAGTCACATATGAGAAGTAGATCCATGGTGCCATTTTAATAAATTTGTCAAAGAGTGGGGATGAGCATATCAGATAACAATATTGCAAAACTCTTGAAAATGGGGGTGAGCTTATCAGATAACGACATTGCAAAACTATTGAAAAATGGGGGTGAGCTTATCAGATAATGATATTGCAAAACACTTGTAAAAATGGGAATGAGCTTATCATCAGATAAATATGCGTAGTCAAACAGCACAGACCAGATGTGTGGGTACATTTTGTCATGGCAGATCTGTGTCTATGCCATCTACAGTAATGCATGCATTAATAACAAGCAGTACATTAGTCAAAAAGGAGACCCTGGATACCAATCATGTGGTTTAATAGAGTGCTGTATATTTATTAGGCCACTGCAAATTGTTTTTTAAGTTTACCTGTCCATGGGCAAATGGATTTCAGACTTTTACTTACTCAAAGTTTCACTATCCATGGCAAACATCTTAAGTGAATGACAAAATCTAAGACACCTTTTCAAATTTACAATACATTGTATTTATTTAATCATAAATTAAAACATCTCATTTAAAATCTCAGCAGGTACAGGTATTATCTAATTTCATTTTTTTTAAATATATTCTACATCTTGATATCTGCTGTCCCCTACCCCATCCCCTCAAAACTGTTCTTGTTCTGGGTAACAGGAAAAGAGAATTCTGAAAATAAGTACATGGAGAAAATGTGTCAAATAGTAACCAGAAAACCACAACCGGAATTCTGTAGCAAAAATTAAATTCTAGCAAAGTTAATGTCCTTGTGCTTTGAAACAAAAGCCGAGGAATACAATGATACTTCTGTCAGTCCACAATATGTCCATCCATCTGTCTGTCCATCCATATACATGTACCTGTCCCACCTTCCCCTCCTACACATTTAGGCAGAATCAAACTGAACTTGTTTGCCCACAGATGTAGCAGATTTACCTCCTGTGGGTCCAGCAAGGAGTTACAGTCAAATTTATTATGCCGAACAGATTTGAATGTTCAGAGCAAAAAATTTATTATCATTTTTTAAACCAACAGTTTCATATGGTTCCTAAAAAAATACCAGATGAATATGTCTCAAGAGTAACTCAGTGGATGGAAAGCAGCCACAAACGATTGATGTCCAAAAATCACTCTTACTGTATGTCTAATGAAGGCCTTGTCACAAATGATTTGGCTTTTGAGATGTAAAATACACATGCAATGCAGGAGGATTTGCAAATTAAAGCATCAGCAGTGTTATTTACTTTGCTCTAGTTAACAGTGCAAATTTTGTGCCAACACAAAAGGAAATACACAAAATTTAAAATGTTCCTGATGGGTTACTTGCATCAAACATTCGAAAGTAAAATCCCAGTCTAGACAGGAAGTTTCCTATTATAATTGTCGAGTACATAATAGTTTATATAGATCACAAATAATTTGCCTTAAATGTTGTCTGTGTATTTTTTTCCCAGTATCTTCCTCATCAGGTCAAATCCTGAGCCCATAATGACTGAGAATAAAACTGGCAATCTGCTCACAAATGCAAATAAAATATGGAGAGGAAGTTGAGCTTTACTTGCCTGACTTGTGAGTGCACATTTTGAACAAGAACCCCAAGTAGTCCTGATATTTATAACAAATGACAAGTTGAAGCTTGTGAAAGCAAATTCATTGGTGTGGATTGCCACACTGTCTGTTGGATATGAGTGGATTGCCACACTGTCTATTGGATACTAGTGTTTCCAGTTTCATGCTAAAGACTGTATTGATTGGTCAGAATAAGACTTTCTAAATTCATTTTTATGGCTCCTTTTACCAAAAGTGACCCATGGTTGCATGACCTTACTCTGTTGATAAAAACCCTTGTCAGTATTACTCAACAACAATGCTTTATGACAGATATAGAATCTCTATATAATTACTTAAATAATTTGCATTTGATATAACTCGTCAATTATAACCAAGATAAGTAAACAAAACACAAAGCTAGCCATCAATGAATCTGTTTTCTGGTCTATATGTAGCAGGCACTAAAAAATACTTGGAGAAATAGTAAATATACAAATGAGTGTGATGTCTAATAATATCATTATCTATGAACAAAATTAAATGTGGTCTGGTCACAACAGTTAGATAAATATAGAATTTGTTGTAGTTTTTGTACATTATGTTTGATGGTCAAAAAGATTTTAGGGTAGGCATTTGGAAAATAGGAGTGTTTGTAATGTATATACAGGTTAATGACACTAATTAAATCTAAAAGTTGTTCATGAAAGAGCATATTAATTTTTTTTAATTTTTTTAATTAAAAGTCACAAATACCAAATATAGCTTGAAAATAATGTGTTATGTGAAATGCTATAAAAACAAATGCATATATGTGTGATCAAATAAAAGCAGGTGTTTCATGGTTTTCAAGTTCAGTTCATCTTTGCTAGACAAGGTTCCCATGTGATAATCTTGGCATGTGGAGCAGATATTTCTGTGCTTCGGGTCTGTGAATTTCATTGGATGCAGCAGCAAGCCACCACATCCAATCAAAATTAAGTTGTTCAAATTTGAACACTGTTCCCATATGATCAAGACAAGGGGAGCACACAACCTGAATGGACTGATAAATACGCAATTTTCCAGAGCCAGTCCATGTTTACACAAATATCTTTCACTCAAATACACCTGTAATGGCTTCCCTCTGGTACATAGTTATACTTTCGATGTTAAACTTCCAAAATATCCATTTTAGATCAACTGGCACCACCATTTTCGGCCAATGTACAATGCACAATGCTATTGGTTAGTCGGCATTACATACTAAGGGAGGCAACTCATGAAATCCAATAGATGTTGCTAGGACAAAGTACCTATATATATGTCTGATCTGCCAAGGTGTAGATAGGGTTATCATTCAGTTGGGCAATGAGGTTACTGGAGTATATCAGAAATGCATTAAAAATGCCTATTTGGTTTTTAAGTACAACAGAGCAAATTCATTCCCAATATCATGCATAAAATATTTTACAAACTCAAGTCTTTCTTTTCTATTTTTATGTTGTTGTTGTTTTGGGTTTGATACCATTTTTTTCACACAATATGCTATACATGGTGGCCAGTATAATTTGTGATGGAAGAACCCAGAAATGTCCCCAGTAAGAACCATCACCCCATGGGAAGCTATTGGCAAGCTTTCTCAGATACATCCACATTGACCAAGCACGAGACTCAAACCCACACAGACTGGGGTGAAATGGCAGTGATTGGAGCCCCTTTTTATTTCAAGTCATAGTATTATTTTTTCCATTTCCTACAGCTTTAAATTACAGATTATTCAATTTAATCCCTAATGTGTATTATGTTGCTAATTTGACAACCCATTTTTTGTCCTTAAATTCATCACACTTGTCTTTAAAATTGTTGTTTTTAATTTCTAAGAGGGAAAACCCTCTTCACAACCCAAAACTTGTGATTCTCAAAAGACCTGATTATGAGTTTCTTCCTTTGTTTTATATGCAAACTGCTATTCTGGCCTTTACAGTGTTATCAAGGAAAATTAAACAAGATGTAAGATTATCTCTATAACATGCACAAACTTCACTTATTACTGGACCCATCCAAAATCTTAATTATTGATGTCAGATCAAAATCAGATAAGAAATATTAATTTCTGATGGTAAAGAAAGCTCAGCTACTCAGATCATTTATTTAGTAATCTGAGAGCTTAATGATATAAACATATATTCCAAGTCTGATTAAAACTGAATCAAAAATGTAGCCTCCATGATAACAAGCCCTGCCAATCAGCCGTATCACCACATTAGTATGCATGGATCTTATCAAACTCATCTGAGACCATAATGATGTAAATATATATCCCAAGCTTGGATTCCAGAGTGATAACAACGCTAATATTCAAATGCAATATCACCTCATTACAATGCATGGATTTCACTTACAGTGTGTATTATCAAACTTGTTAGAGATTTTGAAGTTTGATTGAAATGAGTGTATGTTTTATTGAAATAAGATCAGAAATATGGATGCCAGAGTGGTAACAAGCAACAACGGGACTCGTGCATGATGGACACAGGGCCATACCATAAGCTCACTTGGACTTATGGCAAGGTGCACTAAAAGTGTGTTTAATCTCCTCAGCCCTTTCAAGGTTACATATTTTTTCTTTCTTGCTGAAAATTTAAGTGTTCAAACTACAATAAAATACATAAAGATTTTTGTGTCTCCTAAAAAGTTGCAACAAATCTTAGAATTACATCGATAAATTTACCCTGAAAAATAAAATTATTATCCACCAACATAAAAAAAAAAACAAACAAAAAGTTTACAAAATAACACAAATGGGTGGGACCTGATGCTAAAATATAAACTGGTTGATTGTTCTTAATGACAACCGAGAAAAAAGAAAACAATGAAAAAATATGTTACATGGCGACTTAAAAAAGCTATATGTATGGATATACATTTTTAATTCCTACCATACAGCAGCATACAATTGAAAATACCGTTCCTTATATTTGTGTTCCGTTACTGTACACCAGTGTCATCATATAATGTCACCATATGTACAACAACACCTGTCACCACCACCAAACTAAATAACACATCTTTTCTTTATTTTCACAACTCAATAACATTTATAATCTCAATATTATTTGTGTATAATGCAATTTCCATTACTGTTATTCCAGGTCCATTACTGTATTGCCTCAACTTTACTGTACATAAATATTTTGGGTAGCTAGATTTTCCAGAACAAACCAAAACAAAAAGATTTACAGGAACAAAACTGAAATTACCAAAACAATGGAAAGATATTCATAATGATCAAAGAATTAAAATGTTTCATAGATATAATTAAAACGTTTGGACTTACTTCTGTTATAGTTTCACTGAAATGGTTGACCTTGTTAATGAACAAACTGAAGAGACTACTCATTTGCTAAAATTCCCTGGTTACCTACTTCAACTGGATTAAATACAGTAGATCTGAAGGCAGTAAAGGTACAGGAGATTTAAAACTTTATATATAATGTGATAAATATTCATATTTATTTTGTATTAAATGTAATACCTGACATCAACTACTTAACTAACCAGTAACTAGACACTTTCCAAATATTTCTTTAGCGGAGACACACAAAAGAGAGAGTGTGTGTGTGTGTGTGTGTGTTTGAAAAGCAAAGTTGAATTATGCAATAACTGTCAACATGAGGTGTTAACATTACACATGTGACCAAGTTAACTTAATACTTATAAAAACTGCAGAATCTGTTAAAACTAAAACTCATAATTGTGTATATAATTCTTTATTCTAATTACTAATAGATGATTTCTGATTGGATACATTCTCATCAAGAATAAATAATTCCAATACATTTTTTTTATGGATACAGCACATTTATTCAAGAAAAAAATATCACAATGGTGTGATTCACTGAAAAGTATTAATTAATAAAACAAACCATTAGTTACCATATTTATTATTATTAATTTTCTTACTCCATTTATTACATTCTCATCAAGAATAAATAATTCCAATAGATTTTTTTATGGATACAGCACATTTATTCAAGAAAAAAATATCACAATGGTGTGATTCACTGAAAAGTATTAATTAATAAAACAAACCATTAGTTACCATATTTATTATTATTAATTTTCTTACTCCATTAACATTTTTTTCATTATTGTATTTCATCTCCATTACTGTTTTAGGTAAAATGATTAACTGATATGTCAAAATTTTTTCTATACAGATTCTCTTATCAATACAAGATATGAATAATCAATTTAAAATTATACTTATCCTAAACACATCACTTTAATCCTCAGTAGCTGTGAATAATTATTAGTTGTCTGCCTTTTATTCTTTAAATTGAGAAATCATCTAAGACAGCCATAGCAGGCACATGCATTTATTTATGTAAGTAACTAACAAATTTTGTGACAACACCCACTCACCTTCTACAAATTACCAAGCACAAGGTGACTAAAGTATTTGTGCACTCTCCCATTTGTTTGTACACACTAATTTAACAAATGAAATCGTCTGTTTCTTTCTTTGTGAGTTTATGAAATGCTTTGAAGAAAACAGACAAGTTATTTTCTTTTATTCAGACTTGAATTTCCAATCATTTTCTGCAGGCTTTTATAAAAAATAATAAGCTTATTCTCAACTGGACGACATTGCTTTTGGATCATGTGCACTGACCCCTTTGCAGGTCTTTCCATCAGATTTCAAGATGGAGTTGCCAAAGTAGGCAGGGCTTTTGTGGGACCTCCCCCAATGGGGATACAGGTATTTTATTTAAAGTAGCTGAGTGTAAAGAAAAGAAGCCAGGAAAATCACCATCCTACCAGCCAACAAAGAAAACCCTGCCTTGGCAACTCTAAATACACTTTCTGAGGCTCAAATCTGTACCCTGAAACACTATCTGGGAATATGGCAGGTAAGCGAAATCGTAAAAGACTGAATAAAAATCACTGACACCTAACAGGTTGTTTGGAAGTATCTTTCTTAACCTTTTCAAGGATAAGAATGGCATATGAACACATAATAAGAGTGTGTGTCTGAAATATGCATACTAAAAATACAATACATAAACATACATAAAACATCACCACCCTCTTACTGGTCAGTGTATCCTCTGACCATTGCCACCAGCATACAATGCTGTCGGGCATTTCTACACACCTAAGGTTTCAGTCACCAATACTGATTCAAAACACATACTGAATTAACTGATTGATCAAAATAAAATACAGCAATGCTTACCATTTGAAATGAGGCAATTGTCACCAGAATATTCTCTTCAAAATAATATTAATTTTGGACACACCAGATAACACCACCATGTTTTCTTGACTCATAATATGTCGGACTATTCTGTGCACAGCTTTGAAAATATGTAATGTTTTATTAATCAGGCTATGGAAATGAATTACACTGCTTTGGACTGTTTCTGTCAGCATTTCAGTCGAGTAATTAGGTCAGGTTTATAGCTGGTTTTACAAAATTCAACGTAACAATGCCAATAAATGGCAAGAGATATTAAGCAAACTAAACTGATCGTGTAAAAAAATTAGTGAAGTTCAACATTTTATAAAAAACATAAGCTATTATGCTGAAGAGAACCAACAATGAATAGGATGTAATGTGTTTACGTCTCGTTCATGGGAAAAAAAATTACTAAAGAATTTAGAAAGAGACTACTCTCTGGGGAATTTCTTGAGAATCCCATTCTAACGGCAAGCTCACATTTTGGATAGCAGACAATTTTGTACATGTGGGACAGCTTCTTGCAAAATTAGAAACTTGGATTAAAATGCAGTATTGTTTTAAGGTATACATTTCTGTCTTTTATATAATATATTTATTAAGGGTGAAACGATATACCGATTTACCGGTAAACTGAGATACAAAATGCCCAAAATGGTATATTGCGATACGAGTATAGTAATACCGGTATACCGGGGTTTTTTCTTCACCAACATTAGCCTGTCCGGAACTAGCTTTGAGCACACCAATGTCTTTTATTAGGCTTAACATAGTCACCAAAATGGCGGCTTCTGTGTATGAGCTAGTAAAGAACCCAAGAGCATTGAGTTCTGTTTGGAATAATTTTTCACTAAAAAGGAAGTTTAGTACTAATACAATTGACAAAACTGTCGCTGTGTGTAATATGTGCAAAACTGAAATCAAGCACGCTGGCAGTACGACAAACCTCTCGACTCATTTATGGCATCACCATCCATCAGTACTTTCCATAAGTACTGTGCAACAGAGTGACACAACCTCTAACGCAACAGCCGAAGGTTCCATTTACAGTGTACGTATTGTTTCAGATTGACAACCAAAGATTGCGGATATGCTAGGTGCACAGACTAAATACAAATCTTCAGCACCAAGGTCCACAGCTACCACTCGTGCCATTGCTAGTTTTGTCGTTCACAATTTGCGGCTGTACAGTGTTGTATCAAACAAAGGATTTTTAAACATGGCATCGGTGCTTGATCCACGATATGTTGTGCCATCTGGACAGGTCTTCTCTGAGAAAAGTATCCTAGATATGTATTTACAAGTCAAGGAAGATGTTAAAGCATGCTTGCACTTAGTATCTAAAGTTGCATTAACAATTGACAGTTGGACTTTCAGAGCAACGGAATCATATATTACAGTAACTGCATGTTTTATTTGTCTTGATTGGAAACTTCAGAGTTATGTGCTACAAACACGGGCTCTATCTGAGAGTCACAGAGATGCAAATATTGCTGCAGTTCTGTTGTCAGCTTTTAACGACTGGGGAATTCCATCCAATCCTCCACTGGTAACTGACAATGCTTCAAACATGGCTGTCACAGCATCAGAAGTTGGATGCAACCCACATATTGGTTGCTATGCACACACTTTAAATTTAGCTGCCCAGAAAGGCCTGAAAATCAATGATGTTAGCAGACTTTTTGGCAGGATCAGAAGAATTGACAGGTTTTTTCAACGCAGTGCAGTTGCTGCATGAATACTCTGAGACAAAATTGAGCTCCTAAACTTACCAAACACAAACTAATTCAAGATGTTTCTACCCGATAGAACTCAGCAGCTGACATGATTGAAAGGTTTCTAGAACTACAACCAGCTGTATATGCTATCATAACCAGCAAAGAGGTGCGCAGTGTGAACAAAGATGTAAACACCTTGTCGGAAACTGATAGCGATGCTGAAGAAGTATTGGCGTGTTTGAATCCACTACAGACAATCATAACAGTGTTGTGCAGAGAAGAAATACCCACCATATCCATCATTCTTCTACTTCAAAATCAACTGTTGACTACACTTATGGCACCATCCGATCATGATTCAACATTGGTGAAATACATGAAAGCAACTATCGTGAATGATCTTTCAACCAGATAGGAAGGAAACAAGGATTTCCTCCAGATAGCAACTGCTCTGGACCCCAGGTTCAAAAACCTCCCTTTTCTGACTAACAACAATCGATTTGAAGTCTTCAACCGCTTGGCTCTGGTTGCATCCACTTCTTACAAACAGTAGCCAATGAAAGTTAAACAGGTATGCCAACAGGATTCAGCTACTGATGTTCCACCTCTTCCTGCATTACCAGCATTGTCAGCTGAGGATATAAGCACAACTACATCTCACCACATGAAAAGAATTAAGACAGATGAAGATGCTTCCAACTCATCCACATTAGCTAAAGTTGACTCTGTTTCTGTCTTATCTACATCTGCTGATGCTTACATTGCTCAAACAGATCTTGCTTCCATTTTTGGAGATGTTTATGTTGTGAAAGTGGAGAAAAATACTAAGACTGTTCCTGAAAAAGTAACTGAAGAAATTGAGAGCTACAAGGATCAGGAGTCCATTCCTCTTGCCCAGAACCCATTACAATGGTGGCGAGATCATCACCATCAGTTTCCTGTGTTATCCAGTTATGCAAGAGAGTTGCTCTGCATACCAGCAACATCTGTCCCTTCTGAAAGAGTCTTCAGTACTACAGGAGATATTGTTTCAAGCCAAAGGGCAGCAGTCAGTGCAGAGAATGTTGATATGCTACTATTTGTGAAGAACATGACAATACCTTAATGTCTCCTTTGTAAATACAATGAACTCTGGACTTTGATGGATTCACTTAAGAGGACTAGGACACATAAACAAGTTTCTCTAGAAAAATGTTAATTTGCTAATCCTTTGTTTCAAACACAGCTAAATAAGCCGACATCTTCCAATTTAGTCCAGTTGTAAAAGACTTTGTTTTATCTAGTCATATTAAATATGTTGTGTTCATTCTTTTATTGGAGAAATTTATAGTTTGACAGTGTTGCCAAGTTATAGATGAAAACAAGGGGTTTACATCAGTGATCAAATTATATTATTAGTTTAATTCTGATAGTCACAAAAGTACTGTTTCTAGTCAGCCAGATTAGGTTCTTCTGTGATTTTATTTCTGCTGCCTGTTAAGTAATTAGTCTCTCAGGTTCAAACCAAGAAAGGTTAGGAATCACTGATATTATTAATTTACTATACATGTATTATTAATTTTTCTAATCAAAGTAGGATATTTATCAATTTGATAATTTGTGATTATGTGTAGTTTTTCTTGGGTTTATCCCTTGTCATGATTGTACTGCAAGGAATGAATCTTTAGATCATTTTGATTTGAAGACTTTCTAATCAGGCAAAATAATTCTATAACTCTTTTCCAGTATTTTTGTTTCTTGCTTGTAGAAGTTTTCACATGTTGATATATTTAGTGTTTTCTAAACAAGTGATGTGATTATTACAGTTACTGGGTCTTTTGGTGGAATTAAAAGCAAGATGGTTTCATTTTCTTCTTCATATTTTATTAAATGCAGGAAATTGCTCATTATTTCAGTACAAAATATGCAAAATCAACATTCAAGTAATAAATGCTATCAATGACCAATACATATTGATACGTATCGCAATACAGACATGCCATATTGCAATATATTGCAGTACATTTTTTCCTGGCAATACTCACCCCTAGTATTTATGATTCAAAAAGATACATAGTAAATAGGATTTTCTGGGTTAAAAGTTCAAAAAAGTCATGGAGTGGGTCTTCATGTTGACATTTAGAAATCACATTTTCGTGTGCAATTTGGGTAGAAATTGGGATATTTCTGTACACTTTATGAATATCACTTTCCTTAATTAAAAGAAGACCGTTCTTTCTCGATACAAATTGGATTTTCGACCAAAAACAACTTGTGATCCAATGTTTACGGAAATGTCATATCGTTGCACAGAATTACCCAACGCGCAGAATTGGAAGACATGGTGGTATATGTACAAATAGATAATACAGCGTTTGACTATATAAAAAATGGGATAGCCTACTTAGACTACATATTATTTAGAGACGTTCCATTTTTAACCATGATAAGACCATCAAGTGGATATGTGTAATCGATAATGTATCATAGGCTGTGAAGCGTGAATCTTATTTATACTCAACATAGGTGTATCGTTTCGCCCCTAATTACTGTATATTACTGTGTTTGAGTAGACCGTGAAGGGGTGGGTGTGGGTGTCACGGAACTTTATTACAGTACTCCTGGGCAATGCCAGCGCAAGGCCTAATTCATGTAACGGATTTATTAAGGTATTTTGCCATATCTTGTGTACTTCAATTATATTTCGAATAACCCTTTACAAAATTTCCAAGTACGGTTCCGTCATCCTTTTTTTTAGAACACGATGCTAATTTTAGATCGTATACCGTGTTTCTTGTTTTTCTTTGAAAACGTTCAATCATCTCAACTTTCCTACAGAAATTGGATAGTTGGTTATATGAATACTTACATATTAAGCTTTATCCGTCCATTATAAGAAGAAGCCTCTAAAACTGTAAAAATGCGTTGTTATTTACACCCCTAACATGGACAGAAAGTTACCCCTTGGAAATACCGACATATGGGGAATCCCCAAATGCATTTCATTGGGCCACTCTGTCACGTGATCGAATGTCAAGTTTCTCCAAGAGTTGCTTCCCTGCCTGATTTTGATCAAGCTTAGGTCTCACTGGATAGTTTCGTATTTTGACACGTCCTAATTTTTAAGGTAGAAGGCATGAACCTAATTATCATAAGCCTAGCATTTATAAATTCACACAGAAGCTAAATCTGTAATGTGGTTTAGATTTACTTTGAGTTAGGCTTAAAAATGGGTTGGCTTGTTTGGTGACTGTCTGTCACAGTTAGACACAGGCACTTGATTCCGGGGTAAACTAATGTGTACATTCACCAATTAATTTGTGAGTGTACACATTAGTTAACCCCGGAATCAAGTGCCTGTGCAGTTAGACTAGCATTGGAGATCAAATGCATAACTTGGGCAGGAATAGAAAGAGGGAAAGTCACTGAAACTTGACAAATTATAAATAAGCAACAATATCAAAACAGTTTTAATATGTACAAGTAAGAACATTATGTACCGCGATAATGCAGCGTTCCAGTCTATGTTGATAGTGAAATACCAATAGTCGGCTAGGAAGAAGAGCTAGCTTCCCATACCAGTAAACACGTGGGTTTGGGGCAAGTAGAATAGCTCAAAAACGGCTTGGATGGCAACTATTTTCAATTGCATCAGCCTGTTTAGTACACACTGTTTTGCAGAATTATCATCTAGGAAAAGGGCCTGTGTTTGCACTGTGAGCATCACATGGTGTCAAAAATGACCTTCGGACATGAAAATTGCAGGCCTGGGACGCAATATTGTCGCGGTACATTATGTTCTTACTGGTACATATTAAAACTGTTTTGATATTGTTGCTTACTTTTGATTTGTCATGTTTCAATGACTTTCCCTCTTTCTATTCCTATAAAAAATCTTTGTCAAACGAAGCGCTCAAATGTAAATAAAACATCATACGATGGCTGACCCAGATTAACGTACCATGGGGGAACAACTATATTATCGCGGTATTTGCTCAACTTACGTATGGTAGCACACAGTATTACAATAAAATTAAAATACGACTTACCTATGAGAAGAAATGTCCACGCTTGTACTGGTTTAATATTTCCACAATAAAGGAAAGATATCCAATGATAAAATCCAACACACAAATGTAATTCAAGTGTAAATCCATGCGGAATGCATGAAAAACAACATTACAAATTAAATGCAACAATTGTTTAACTTTATATGAATTTTAAATGCAAAATGGGCAAAGAAATGTAACTATATAACAACTATTATTAATATTAAAATATTACAGATTTAAAGAAAGTTTAACTGTTATTATATTCTTATGTACGTACGAGAAACATGATCAGCAACAACATTTTGTGAATGTTGGTCCATATTGGCTACCATGAAATGAAATTGCAACCTTGACATTGTAAGAACGTGTATGTCACCATCAGTATATGACCTATAATCATCAAACATCAGACGATACACTGAATATATTTCGTAACCAAAGCCAATGCAGGTATAGCATGTTCGACTGGATTTTTTTATATGATGATCAACGTAATTGCATCAACTTTATAAAAACGTGATCTTCATTCTTTTTCATCGTAAAGTTATAAAAAAAATGTTTACATTTTAGAGGAAATTGCGCTGTAAGATATTTGAATCCTTACTGCTACAGCTTTACATCTGTAAAGAACCGCTAGACGGCGTGTGTCCAAAATTATTAGGAAAATCCCGTTTGCCGCGATAATATAGAGCCCGCGATAATTCAGCGTTGGACTAAATTTCGGGTTGGGGTGCATAAACTTCTGCTGCAATGGACTGCCATTGACTTCTCTGGTCAAGTGAATAATATTCTTATGCTTTGTTTTAATATAGGTATCTAAAAATATGGACCTTTTTGACCTCACTTGTGTATTTGATTTTTTATGATTTTTTTGTACTAGGTCACTGATTGCGGCATTAAACTTGTACATAAAAACTGGCCCCTGCCCCCACAGAGGTAAATATCTAAAAATCGAGATGGTTTAAGGGTGATGAAAAGTATGCTAATTTGTTATAGTACTAGTGAACTTTATTCATGCATAAAGCACATACTGATTCCTTTAGCTGCCTTGTCACAGGAAAATATTCAAAATAGATCTTTGCCGTCAAAAATGAATGTAAAAAAAGAGGGGTTGGTGGCAGTGTTGGTCCAGTATAAAAGCCACCAGTTGTATAAGGAATTAACCTGATTGCCGCAGTCAAAATCTCACATGCATGCTTTCTACAAAAATCATTAGTTTGTTTCTATTTGTATCTTCAGTGTAAAATTATTATCATTTTTCTGCAATAGGTCATTGTCGGATGAAAATTCACCAGATAAACTGTTCGGTGAGACCTTAAGAACCAGTGTCATTTTTTCAGTCCCTTCAAATGTGATTCACTGTGCCGTAAATCATTTCCTTATTGCCTCCATGTCTTGAATCTGACATAGTTGGGTATTCCAAACATACATTCCGTATAGATTTGATAGCACTTAATCATAATAGAAGAAGGGAGTTAACACCATTAGAGTTACCAGGTATTGCTTCTGATCCATTCTTCTAATGAACAACAAAAGCCTTATAAGTTTCATGCAAGGTGGTTTAATTGAAGCATTTCACATACTTATTCAGTTTATCATTATTTTCAGTACATACATTGTATATTTTCCTAATTTAATGATTGTATATACATATCTACTCATGATGTAATGTTTCAATGCATAGATTTCATCTTATTTACAGAAATTTAAGTTATAATGACCTATATATAAGAAGTTCAGGGTTTTATTTTCTCGTAGACCTCAAGGTGTATGGGAGCACACCTGCCGAAGTGATATTGCTAGCCAGGACAACGTCAAAGATTTCCTTGGGAGTCAGCCGCACCAGTTGTTGTGAATCTTTCACAGGAACAGATGTATCTGCATCAGCTTCATTGGAGTTTGAATTTTACTTGTAGCAATGATTTGTTAGTTACCAAATGTGAGGCTGAAGCTTGTATGAAATCTGGTTGGAACAAAACCAAAATAAAAATAAAAAATAAAAATAAATAAAAAAATAGCAAAAGGAGATTGCCACATCCAAGAGATTAATGTTGAATATTTATTGAATAACTTTCATGTATATATATATATATATATATATATATATATATATATATATATATATATATATATATATATATTGATTGGGTTTTTTTACTTTTCATTGTGCGTGAAAACACACCCTGGCGAATCTAAATTTTAGAGATTTAGATGGCTGTCCAGGCTGAATTCACAGAGACGCCGCATATTTATCTGTAGCAGATTTATCTGCAGCAGATGAATCAACATTTGGTAAAATATAACAGCGACAGTGATGAATTACTCAAAACACTGTTTCACAATATCATCTGTTGTGGCTCATATAGCCCAACAAAAAAAAATTTATGGTATACAACTCCAAAAGAATTTCTTGACAATATATCGCATTGATGCGTCGAGTTGGGACACGGTGAGCTTTGAACACAAAATATAATTCCGCCGATATCATCTCAGTTGACAAAGTTGCATTTTATCAGGCTAGTTTTCTTGTTAATGTTACGTTAAAAATCCAAAATCACAGTTCTCTTGGATGCAGTGGTTGTAATCAGTATTTTGAATGATTTGGTCATCCAGCAATTGAAATGACCAGAGTAGCAATAAATGGTCTGCTGCCTGTCGACTACGATTTGACTGGATTTGCCAAGATTGAATCATTCGAGTTTTCAGCAAATATTCATCCGATTAATCCTATCTGGTTTGGTTGTCATATTAATAAACCAGATACCAGCGTTAATCTCAACGACTGTTGTGCAAAAAAAATCAACGTGGTTGGGCTCCAATAATGTTATTATGATATATGTTGGACGCTAAGATTATCATGTCGTTAAATGTGATATCTGTGATAATTTCACACTGGTCAGCGAAGACAGTTTGGTTTAAATTTTGTGATTGCAGATTGCCAGGATCAACATTCAGCAACTGTGGCCAACGTAGGCAATTCACTAGTGAATTGCGCGAATAAATTCGTTCAAACGCGGCTGAGACTTCAGTTGCTGTTTTAGTCGATAGCGGCTCCGCTTCTTTGTATCTGCGTGCAACGTCGACAGTCAACGCGTATTTTTATGTGCGTCGTTTACGTGATGTGCCGATGACGTCAAGTGGTAAAAACAAGATATCTGCCTGATGAACTTCGTTGGGCGTGCTGACATCAAACTGTCCATCCTGAATTGCTTTAGGACATGGTAGATATATTTTCCATATTGCCTGTCGTGACAACCAGTCTGCAGGAACAGCACGCGTGACACCTGCTTCATCGATGAGTTTTTCCTAATCGCTGCTGTACCCTTCCAATATCCTCTTTGACTATAATAAAAAGACACCATTATGTAATTATCGGACATTAATATCCAGCACGGGGGGAATTAAGCCCCTACGGCTAACTTGCGGCTAACCGCTGATCTTATCAATTAATTCCCCAGTGATTCTCGTATGTTTTTACTTTTTATCGACTTCAGCGTGTGAATCAACTTGACGTCCACGATATGTTTTTGTTGCAGATCTTTATTGTTATACTCGATGTCATGAGTATGGTACGCTTGATCAATCGCATTTACCTGAAATTCGCCTGGTTTTGCTTGATTTTTTTCGTCAAGTGTAATATCAGGTCGGGTTCCAGGACAACAATAATTATATCCCGGAAGACGTTTTTCACCTGGGTATTTCGCCCATGGCGTTTCTTGTAATTTCCCGAGTGTCGCTGCAATATCACCGCCGGCAATGCTCGCATTGCTGCTCACAAACTTATATTTTTTATGCTGCCTTTTGCACACTTACCTATAAGTGCCCGCGCGTTATTTATCAACGTTGTTGCTTTTAACCCAGTTGTATCCGTGATCGTCTTGCATCGAACACAATATAAATTCATGATTATAAATAATACTATATTTGTACAATATGAACGTGATTGACTTTCCAGCGACACGCGAGCAAGCACAGGTCAAGCATCATCCAGCGTTACCAACTTCTGTTTGAGCCATTATAATTGATTCGTCTGGGTCTGGTAAAATTCAGTTGTTGCTCACCCTGATAATGAGGTGGCTCAAATGGAACAAACTTTATTTAGTGGCACTATCCGTAGATGACCAACAATGATATAATGTTCTTAAGGAATTTAATGAAAATGCAAAGGATGACGATGATGTTATTGAATTTATCACTGACATTGATATGTATCATCCGTCGAGGATCTCAACGGGGATATCAACACTCTAATGGTTTACGATGATATCATGCTTGATAAACAAACAAATCCAGCCAGAATATTGTCACGAGGCAGACATAAAAGCACAGATGTTATTTACGTTACACAGCGGTTCACCCAGATTCCCAAAGTGATCAGAGATAACTGTAATTTTTTGGTTTTCTTTAACGGTGTTGACACGTATACGCTGCGAAATATTCATCAGATTTGTTTTTCCGGTGACACGGATATAAATAAGTTTAAAAACTTTTTGGCACATGCTCAGAAAACCCCGCATGGATTCATCACAATAAGTTTACACGATCCAGCAACACGTTATCGAATTGGTCTCGATAAAATCATGTAATAAAAAAATACATTTATTGTGTAATGAACCAAGAAAATATTAACGAGATTATCTCTAAGATTGAACAATTACAACAAGAAGGTCTCGCGGTTCAACTTGATGTTGAAAAAATCTACGATTATTTTAAATGATACAACAGCGACGTGAAGAGGACAGTTATGCACTAGCGCAGAATATCGCGCTATCAAATTACTGCAACGCGAAATGGAATTGTCATTGGCTATGTTGCCAGCTACCGATGAACGCGAGATGCCTAAATTTGTTCCACTGGCAAGACCCATTGAGAAAATACGATCAGAGTTGTCTCGGCAATATTAAACTCAAGCGGCTGTAAGTGCGCTTGCGAGACAGCTAAAAAAGAACCTGTCTTGGAATCCACCAAGGAATCCACAGAAGGCGAAGCATTCCGCAAGGCAGAATAACAACGACACCAGACCCCCCCCAAAAAAAAAAATTAACAACAAAAAAATTTATGTTATTTTTTTTGTTATTGGTGGTTGAATGCGTTTTTTTTTTTGTGTGTGGGTGGGTTTTTTCACGGTGGGGAGTTCAGGGCCTGTCACGAACGTACAAACTAACAGTTAAATCTTCATCACGCATGTCCAATAAATTACCATCGTGGTCGAAAACGTATTTGTGACAACGACGGATTATGGCATCGTACATAAACAGATTTAACGGGCACTGACACAATCAAATGACCAGGCAAGACCTCCGGAGAAAACTGTAAAGAACACATCCTTGTTAGGCCTGCCCCGTCTGTGATAATTTATAACTACCATCGACTACGTCACATACGAGATTTACAGAAATCGTAACGATATATTAACTATACCTGGCTATACATGATGACCACCACCCGTTGGATCGTTATTATGTCTGAGAATATCTGGAGGGCTTCTTGTTTTGCCCCATGCAGCATTCATTTTCGGAAAATATTGGTCAATTATGTCATTGAGATACCACTGCATTTTATTGATGTTCAACCCGGTTAGTTTGAACGCAGGCAGTTGGTCTTCGGTGATCTTAAAAAGTCAAGAAAATGTTTTTTGAATGTTATGTCTTCTATTCTAAACCTCTCCCCATGGCGAATTACTGATTCTATCAGAATTTTTGACAGTACTAGGCATCGGATCTCACCTGGTTCAGATGCTGTACTGTCACAATGACTTTTTGTTTAAGATCATCATTAGGATATTCAAGTATATATTTCTCAAAAAGCCTTCTCAGATCTTATTGTGTGTTTTCATGTTCCTTTGCTATTTCAGCGATAATTATTCAATCGGAAATCCCCAGTTGAAACACTGACCACAATGTATAATCTCTTATTCTTCCATTTTCTTTACGATGGTAGGGTAACCGATCAAAGGGATCACTACTACCCCTAGTCACTCCCCACATTTCTGCCTGACCACCTCCCCCAACTTGACCATATCGGATGTGCTCTATATTCTGTTGTTTTTTTTTTAATGAATATTTGTTTGTCAAATAATCAGATCGTTGTGGTTGTGGTGGTCACGCATAAATTGGCACTTCCAGCGGCCATCCCAACACGGTTCTGATCAACGACATATATATGTCAACGGCGTAATCAGGCTTTGATATTTCAATGGCGCGTTCAACGTATGTTCATGTACTTTGACGGCGGTCATTGATTTTTTCCCGTTATAGATTTGATTCTACGCTGAAGTTCATCATTGATTTCTTCGATTTGATATGATCCTGTTGGAATTCCAACGACTTCTAGGCTGGGACGGTCTGGCCACTTTCATCAAGCTTGGTTTCATGCGCAAATACCCGTGAATTGTTAGTGTCTAATCCATCAATTCTGCCAGTGCGATCGCAAGTGACGGACTGTTAGGTGCCTTTAGCGGAGTTGAAAAACTAATATCGAATTCCGGCTGATTTGACGTTGCTGATATCATTGTGGTCGTCGGCGGCATTGTGTTAGCGATAATCTGTTCCAGTCGTGTGGTTATTTCTGAGGTCATTATTATCTAAACGGCGAATTCTAAATGTGGCGTTCGCAACGTTGCCGTGTGATACCGATAATAAACATCCCTAATTCTAGTAAATTCACTGATATTGCACTGTCGTTTAACCCCGTTGACAGTATCTATGATATATTTATACACGCATGTGTCGGCGCGTACACTATTTCTGTGTGTTCATGTAATTTCATAACAGCACAAATAGTCAGTCGCTTAGCGATAATATTAAGGATACCAGCCTCGACAGCAACATGGACACCGACACCGATTCCAATCGCGGGCGAAATAACGTACCGATTAACCTCGTTGTTCCACCGACCAGCGAGGAAACAGCATATACAACATTGTCGATGACGATGATTCGTCTGCGATATTTTTTGGTTTTTTTTATGTGTTCGTCGATGATTTCTTCCACCTATGCCTTCCACGTACATGCTTGATTATATCTGTAAGGTTGTGTGCGATTCATATCTTGTATACTAAGTAATCAATTGAGGTGTTTTTGCGACGAATTCAAGATACCACCAATACGTCGTTGCGCTTAAGATTTTGTCCTCGGGATCCAGTATGAATGTATCCTCGGCATTTTGATTTAAAACGACTGACACAGTTCCAGAAAATCTATCGGTGGAATGATGCCATAGAAATGTGGTAAATATCCTAAATCGCGCAGCACTAAACACAGAAAGCCTGTACACCCCGGTGACCTCGGCGGTATGTTTGATGGAGTTGTTTTATTGTGACCATGTTTCTGATTCAGACGTTACTGTGTAAACCGGGTTATGGAACGGAGCCACATGAATTACATGATCTTGAATCTTTTGATTTTATTCGATTTATGTGAGCTTAACGCCGGCGACCATTGGATTTCCAAAGAAATTAGTAGCGACTCTACCTATGTTTCTGCGTAAATTCGTAAACACGTTTACATGATTATTATATTCAGACCTGAATATGGTCAGTCCATCACTGATTGTTATTCACGAGACATTACCTGCTGATATTTTTGGCCGTCTTCAACCCCAACCATCACCAGTTGAGCCACCACCCGAAGTTCAGCTACCACCACCACCAAGAGGTAGAATCAACATAACAGATACATTTACTGAGGAGGGTATTGCCGCTATCAGGGATGAAGACAAGATACTTTATATTGCAGCGTTTGAACATAATTGTATAAAAAAATATGTAAAACTTGAATATGTTGACAGTCTAAAATCCGTCATTTGGATCAAAGATATATTTCTCGTTACTTTCAATATTGAGCAAATCAAATCTAATGATGAGACAAAATTTGAAATCTTTAACCGAGCAGCAGAGGAACTTATTACAAAGAAAGAACAAAAAAAGCTGTAGAAATGGAGCGTCAACTTGAAAAAGTAGGAGAAGAAAGGAGAAAATCAGGAACATGAAAAGCTGCGTAAAAGGCGCTCCCGGCAGCGCTCTCCTAAACCACAACCAGATCCGCACGATGAGTCACCATCTGAAGAAGCAGCTGGAAGTGGCCATGCCATTCGCGATGTTCAAACACATCGACGTCGTAAGAAACAAGGTGGTAATATGATCACTGAATCGCCGGTGATTCAAGATCAACTTTCTCCCAATAACATCCTCGCTGATGTTGATCTACTAGAAATTCTGGTTGTTGGAAGACGAGACGGGGTAATAATTCCCACGAAATCATCAATGAAGCAGCCGCTATTGGTCAGCTTTTATTTACCGGTGGCGTCATGGATATCAGCGTTTATCGAGCACTAATGGATGAAATTACCGACGATTACTACAGCGATTAATCAATTAGATCGGCGATAATAAAATAACATGATTATACACAATGATCACCGTAGACCTTTGATGGTCAGGGTGATGAATTCACGATTGCCAACATATGAAGTTATCTACGGAGATGGGCTCGGCGATGTTGTTCAAGGTCTATTCAGAATGGTAGTCCCAAAGGCGATCTCGATTGCAACGCAATTAGGAATGAAAGCCATCGACGTTGTTCGTGACGAGGCTATTGGCACCTTTGGGGATGTTGCTGGTAAATCATTCTCAGCAATCAAACAAAGACTTGCACAATTAATATGCAGACCGCCATCAGTCCTACTGCAGCCATTAAAACTGACCAGCACCGAAGTGATGCCAGCAAGCGTCAGTAAAATAATAAATCAAACTGCAAATGAACGGTTGAAAGAATTAGCTGGTGTGCCGCTGACAAAACAACAAGGTGCCGAGAGAGAAAAAGTTATAGCAGCAAGTCTGATAACAGGAAGTGGTATGTCACGACGTCGTTTCAAATAATAAATATTATAAGATGTTCAAGCGTGTATCTGATCCCGCATTTGACATGGACGCGCACGTCCACAAGGATAAATCGGTGCCTGATTATCAGTATTTTCTTATGATGCACGTGTACCTGAAACACATGGAAGAATCGAACTCAGGATACAAGGAGATATTTCTTGCCTGCTGAGGCATTCACTGAGGTCCAATGTCAGCTTTAAAAAGCAGATTATACAGCGTGTGGAATTGGAGATCGAGTTGGTGTTGTCAATAATGATGTTATGGCGTTCTTTAATTGGGCCACATACATGATTGACGAAAGAATAGTGAATCATGTCTCTAAAACGTCGACGCTGCTACGACGATTATCGGGATAGCACGATAGAGCGATTCGCGGTCCGCTGTCCGCTGATCTGGTCAGTGATGTTCGCGAAGGATAACACTGATCACCCCGAGAACCGTAACAAAACAATGAACGCCGCTGGAACTGAAGTCGCATCGATGAATTAAAATTTCAACCAGGGATTCTCAGCACGTCGATCGATGTTAAGCGGTGATAAAGAATTTTCATGTAAAATTTCTCTGTCACACATCTTTGGATTCTTCCTTAACGTGAAAAAAGTTATCTTTGGTGCTAAACACACAGTTTTACTTGTTCGAAAAGCCACAGACAACGATGCAATCTAGCATCCTGCTGGTGTTGATGATGGTAAAGTGAGACTGACAAAACTTTCGTTGTGAATGCCAGCAATGACACCATCGATGACTTAAGAGCAATGGTTGCTCTCTTTCATGCATATCGGTGGTAAATCAACGCTGTCATGGTTGACGATGACCACAAATAGAATTCAGAGTAATGTTGATGGGTTATTCACATGGCAGGTAGCACCACCGCAAGGAGTTTCAGTACCACGACGTATATTCATAGCGGTTCAGGATAACGCCCGAGTAGATTCACAAGCGAGAAACCCAATGGTATTTGACACGCTCGGGGTTAGAGAAGTTTCTCTGAGAATAAATGGACATCAAGAACCATCCGAAGAAGTGTTACTGAAGTTTGAAAACAGCCATGTTGCACGTGCGTATCATCATTTGATGGCATTCATGAGGCGTGAACAGAATGTTTTTTCTGGTTTGCAGATATCTCAACGGGATGTTACGACGATATGTCCGTTCTGTTACTTCTCGCTGTAACATTTGGATCTGTTTAGGCAATCAGTTGTTGACATACATTTCTGAGCTCGTTTAGCACGACTGCCAGCTGGTGGTTACAGAGCTATCTCTGGTATTCTATCAGACAAAACAGTGGTGCTTGAAGGTGTTGGCAGACGAATGAGAGTTGTTAATGCACCTGTGGAAAACATGTAATTCGACGCGCAATTAAATCATTCATAATATTATTATATCGTATCAACACGTCAATATTACTCTGACACCTGGTCAAATTAAAAAGCTACAATCAGCATTGAAAATGAATTCTAGAATAAAAATATTACTGAAATCAGCAGCGTTGCAAGGTCGAAATAAACTATCACTGACAGAACGTCAGTTCAGGTACTTTAATGACGCCAAGAAATCAAAGGCCGGTATCAGACTTGATCTTTCTGCCGATGCGATCAATGATACAATAAAGATTGGTTGGATATTACCACTTCCTCTGCAGCTCTAGCTGTTGAAAAGCAGTCGCACTTAGTGCATTTGGAAAAGCTGCCGGGATGGCATTGAAGTTTACGACAGGACATGGTTTTAAAGACCTAAAAAAAAACAACAGAAAAAGTTGACGAGGTCTAAGACTGCCTGGACCCACCCCCATTTGTGGTACGGTCGGGTCTAAGACAACCAGGAACATTTCGCTAAGCAAGCTTCCCATGTCCAATTTTGATTTACTTCATGCCTCAAGTCGATTAGACATCAAAACTTCAGAGGGGTTTTCATGCACGATCAACAACCAAAACAACAAAATAGCATCGAAACTGGTATCATTAATCTAGATGGTCGTTCAGGTTCAGGTACTCACTGGGTTGCATATGCTATTGATCCGCGTAGTGTTGTTTATTTTGATTCGTGTGGATTGGCGCCACCAAAAGATATAATATCAGTGGATCTGCAAGTAGATCAATCTGGTATTCAACGTTACAGACGCATACATCAACAGATCCTCCTATATGTGGTCCAGAAGCACTTGCTGTACTAGTTGCTATATCAAGGTCATCAGAACCACGGTATAAAGGCGTACACAAATATACCAATAGACGTTTTAAACAACTCTAAGTTTATAATGGTAGATATTTACGGAAGATCTCTCGCTAGAGTTAAGAAAACTGCTCCCGGCGACGTTGATTTGTCAAAATATGCGACACGAGATGAGCGTTCTGATCTTATGAACCTCGCTGGGGTTGACAAGGATAAAGTTGTTGTTTTTCAAGATCAGCATGGACGACTAAAGAGAAACAATATTAGGTGGATTGATATTATTCAGCGAGTTTTAGGCGCTACCATCGATAAAATTTCGGTATTTACTGAATCTGGGAAAATAAGAGACTCAAGCGTATCAATCGCGACGATCAGAAACGAGATCAATAAACGTGTTGCTAAAACCGGCGATACAGTGACTGATAGATTCAACATGTACAGAAATAGAATTGTTCTTCTTTTTAGAACCAGTATCAGACGATGACACCAGATCGAAGAGATACGTGGACGACAGCGACACCGCAGTTAGTGATAAATTAAACACGTTGCGATCTCAGTATGATAAGCACGTTATAGCGTTTCAGGATTTCCGCAGAATTAACTTTCGGAGACTCAGTAAAACCATGGAAGATTTCTTTGGAGATCCAATAGTCCTCAACGTAATGCTCGCTGAAATTAACACAAAACTCGGTGAACTAGCTAACATTAAAACATCAATCACCACGATCAAAAAAACTCTTGCAGATGTGTCTAGCGGAATCCCTGTCGTCGTTGAGCGCGTTGGAAAGATAGAAGCGGTTGTAATTAATACGATCCCGTTCTTCAACGCGGTATACACAGTACATTCTGGATCAGCGGCATGGTCAAAGCAAAATAACACAAGCATACCACTGAGATCACCGGCGTGTACAGGCTATTAGTGTTCAGCACTGCGAAATTTAGATATTTACGACGTATCTTTGGTGTCATTAAAAAGATAGTCATTCTAAATCAAAATACCGAGGAAATATTCATATCGGATCCCGAAGACAACAATTAACCTGAACGACGTATAGGTGGTGTCTGGCATTTGTCGCAAAAACGCCTCAATATATTATTTAGCATTCACATAATGACCCATAACGCACAGTCTCACGCAATCTTTTAGATACCAACAGGCATGTTCGTGGCAGGCATCTCTGAAAAATATCATCGTCACGCACATGACAAAACAAAGAAAAGTACCGCAGAAGCATCTTGGTTATCGACAATGTTGTATACGCAGTATCCGTCATAGCCGCTGAACAATAGCGTTAATCGGTACATTATCAGCAACGTACGTCATAGAACCAGTAATATGAATCGATGTTGCCATTATCACCGGTGTTGCTGGTATTCTTAACATCATCGCGAATAATCTACGTGTGCGACTAATAAATTACAGGAATTCACAGAACTATTATCAGGGGCGACGCATTAACATACGCGATTATCATTGATGATATCGTCGGGGCTGAACGACGGTGTGATATCAGATGATGAATTTATTACAATAAGCAATATTTATCATAACGAGCGCGAGTCATTAATGATTCTGACATTGACGACGATACAGTCGACGCCGGTGTTTTGTGAAACACAACATTTAGAATCTGTAGAAATAATAATGATCGCTGAATAACAGCACGACAGATCGCTAGCAATCTTAAACCAGTTATCGCTAATGAAACACCACCAACAACCACGATGATATCAGCGACATCAAAGCATACTGAATTTGATATTAGTTTTCCTACTCCGATAAAATAACCCACAGGATCCTTTGGATCCCATCAAAGTTTAGAAATCGCGTTGACACAATTGCGAGTCTGTAATAGTTGGCCAAATATCAGATCAAAATCATTTGGTAGATTATAAACTAGCAATTCACTGGTATTCGCGTGGAAAATAAAAACCGATGAAACACTAGACAGGAACGTCGTTGGTATTCCAAAAGGAGTTATCAATTCGAACAGATCAACGATGAATTTCAACGTAGAATTAAATCTATCACAGGAAGAGAATCAAAGATCGCAATTACGGTACATAAGCCAACGCTGAGTGCGGCCATCGAAATATCAACGCCAGATTACGCCGTTTATATATACGCTTAAAACGATTGTAGTTGTGTTAGGATGGCCAGAAGTAGCACTAGTTTATCAGGGACCACCATAACCACAACTATCTGATTATTTATCAAACAACCACACATTTTTAAAATCTCCAGAGTATAGAATGCTTACGTCATGTATAGGTCACGATCTATCTTTCTTAAGAAATAAATTACCGCGCGTGACGGTAAAGAATACTTGTTATGGATGTACGATGACGTAACTGATCAAGAGGTTTCCAGTAAACAACTCATTGACGAAATAATACAGGAGCATAAAGACGCACAAAAATAATCTGAGAAATCTATTCGAGCAATATATACTTTAATATCGGAATGGTGATCTTAAACAAAAAAATCATTGAGACAGTACAACATCTGAACCTAGTGAAATTTGATGCAGAATTATTTCAAACATCTGAGATAGAAACAGTAATTAACGGCAACGATACTGCCACGATAAGTGGCGCAAAATACCAGCAGTTATTTCTGATTATTTTAAGATCAAAGAAGTCCAATTGCCCATTATGAAACTACCAGGGCTTGATATCGATGGAATGCAGCGGAGACTCAATGATATAATCAACGGATATTTTCAGAAGATCGATGCAGTATGGAAAAATATGAACCTCATAAACGATTCTCAGAAACAATAATGATCCAAATGGTAGCAGTCGTCATAAATCACCGGGTATTGTAAATATCACATCAACGGTATCTGAGAATCTCGTTTGTGATGCTGTCGATGGTAGCTATCAAGCAGGTGCTAGAAACCCACCTGAAAAATCCAAGATTGCATCCCAGGGATATATTCTTTATAGTTTTTTTCCGGAAGTTCCTCCTGGTCATTTGATTGTATCAGTGCCTATTAATCCCGTTTATTTACGAAGTTAGAATCCTGTTGATACTGCCTGGGCTTTTATACAATGAAATCAGTTTCTGATAGACAGGCAAATTTCATAGTTATCAAAGCCAAAACAAAATAAGGTATGTAATTTTTAATTATGCAGTCAGGTTGTTTTACGACCGAACACTGTGTTCAGCGTTTAAATTCTTCATATGATTGTGTGAAAACCGTCACACATAGACATACAGAAATTAAATGTCTTACAAACACAAGTTTTTAAAACAATGCTACATTTTGATTTCCTCCTGAGATTGTGTGAAAACTATCACACATAGACATACATAAATCAAAGCCTCTTTACTCCGCTTCATTCATTAACCAGACTGAATTATTGGTCTGTGCTATCTTTAAAATAGGAGTGGACTACAGCAAGCATTTAGGGCTGTTCCGGTATCAATTTAGCAGGAAAAAGTCCAGTACTGATATACATGCTTGAAACATTGGAACGCTCTGTTTTCTGTGATGGAACGTTTCACGTTCTGAAGATTCTATGTTTTTGGTTTAATCATATATATACTGAAATCATATTTTTAGATTATACCGTTTCGATAACGCTGAATTGGTTATACCATCTGCGACAAGCTGTACTTAATATGAATCAATATCAAAATATATTTCCAGCTGTGGTCGTCGATGGAAATTCTATTCTTTGACCGGATTCTAAATTTATCAAATTAAGCTGACCGCGCTTTTTTTTAGTATTTACCAGTACCACACCTGCTGCTATTTTCGCATTGTCTAACAGCCTGAATATTTTCTAAACAATTATCAACTTTATTGCCGTTAACGTAGTCGACGACAAGATCGTCACTATTCAAGCCGTTAAAGCACTCATAAACAAATCTTTCTATGAGAGATACTTTATTCTCGTTCCCACACAAATCATGAGGTAATTGGTATTAATAACAAAGACGAGAGGCCTTCGCAGTCGACGGTGTCTAATCACACCAGCGCGATTTACCTCATAATTATCAAAACTGGGATATCTTCTGAAATCTTGCTCCATTGATATATATCCATATCCATTTGCAATCTAATAATGGATTAGAAAGTATACTGACATAATCTTTAGCCTCTTTTTTGTGGCCTCATTTGTT
Organism: Megalonaias nervosa; assembly: GCA_016617855.1. NCBI lineage: Eukaryota > Metazoa > Mollusca > Bivalvia > Unionida > Unionidae > Megalonaias > Megalonaias nervosa. Next base: position 152,429 of record JAECUM010002603.1, read on the forward strand.
ATCATGTGTGCATGTGTATGTGTATGTGTCTGTATGTGTATGTATCTGTATGTGTATGTGTCTGTATGTGTATGTGTCTGTACGTGTATGTGTCTGTATGTGTATGTGTGTGTATGTGTCCATATGTGTGTCTGTGTGTATATGTGTATGTGTATGTGTATATATATGTGTATGTATATGTGTATATATGTGTATGAATATATGTGTGTATGTGTCTGTATATGTGTCTGTGTGTATGTATATATGTGTGTAAGTGTATGTATATATGTGTGCCAGTGTGTATATATATATATATATATATATATATATATATATATATATATATATATATATATATATATATATCTATATGTGTATGTCTATATGGGTATATGTGTCTATGTCTATATGTGTCTATGTCTATATGTGTATGTGTCTATGTGTATATGTGTCTATGTCTATATGTGTATATGTGTCTGTCTATATGTGTATTTGTGACTATGTCTATATGTGTATTTGTGTCTATGTCAGTGTGTATATGTCCATGTGTCTGTGCTATGTCTAAGTGTCCATGTGTCTATGTCTATGTCTATATGTGTCTATGTCTATATGTGTCTGTGTGCCTGTGTCCATGTGTCTATGTCTATGTGTCTGTGTCTATGTGACTATGTCTATGTTTCTATGTATATATGTGTCTATGTATATATATATATATATATATATATATATATATATATATATATATATATATATACTATATATATGTGTGTGTGTGTGTGTGTGTGTGTGTGTGTGTGTGTGTGTGTGTGTGTGTTGTTCTTCTTGTAGGGCTTAATGCTAAATGCACCGAGATAAATACCCATCTTAATATTGCATCAACTTCAACCACACCACAAAATAAGGAGCTTAGTGAATTGAGGGACCTTGTCCAGCAGCTGTCACATGAAGTGAAGATGCTTAAGGAGTATTCAGCATCCCACATATCCAACAACCAGCAACACTAAGGAATCAATTTAGGGCAGATAATACTGATGAGAGGAGAGACCGAATATGCTGGCGCTGCGGGCAAATCGGACATATTGCTTCTGCTTGTCGTGTTCGACTAGACCATTCGAAACGGGATTTAAACTTCACGAGGCCTATGGCTGGGGACAAGAAGTAGGCTTTCCAAGGGGTTGCCCCAAGAAGCTAAAAGGAACTGACACGATAGAGCTAGTAGGACAAGCTAATGAGGTTTCTGTTGTCATCTACGGTATTTGAGTAAATTCACTGATTGAAACCGGATCGACCGTATCAACAGTTAGCCAGAAATTTTATAATAAGAATTTGAAGACGACTCTGATTGAGCCCATTACAGACCTTTTGAATGTTGAATGTGCGAATGGAGAGAAGTTACCATATAATGGCTACATAGAGGTTGAAACAGAAAGTAACATTCTGCCAAAATATGGAAAGACAACGTTGTCTAATGCTAGTTGTGCCAGACAGCAGCAATCAAGTAATCAGTAATCAAGCGAGTAATCAGCTTTGTCAGCAGAGAATTAACAAAAAGTGAGCGAAATTATTCAGCGCATCGACTAGAATTCCTGGCATTAAAGTGGGCAATCACCGAGAAATTCAGTGATTACCTTTATGGACAGTACTTGGCTGTGTACACTAACAACAATCCGCTCACATATATTCTTACATCAGCCAAACTTGATGCGACTTGGCATCGATGGTTAGCTGCTCTAGCTGCTTACAACTTTGACATCATTAACAGACCCGGATCGAGGAATTCGGATGCGGACGATCTATCTCGGTTACCATGTGTAGAGAGAAGGAGCAGCACCAAGGATATGAAGACTATTACCAAGAGACCTTACATGCTCTCTGTAATTTAGCTAGTGCCCAACCATTTGTTGAAAGTCTTTGTCTGTCTGCTGATGTTGTTGATGACATTGACTCTGGTTCTGGAATTGCCGCAGTGACAGATAGAGATTGGAGAGTTGCTCAATCCAAGGATCCTGTTATAAGGGAATGTGTGAAGCATGTACGAGACAAAGAAAAGCATAATCGACAGTCCCTACCTACTGGAAGAGATCATTTAGCATTATTTCGGACCTTTGACAATTTATGCCTGCGAAGAGGTGTTCTATATAGGAGGACAAGTGCTCATGATCATGATCAACTACAGCTGGTACTTCCCAAGTCTCCCCGTGAGGAGGCTATGCACTGCTTACATGATGATTGCGGTCATTTAGGCCGAGACAAGATACTTTCTCTCCTGAGGGATAGATTCTATTGGCCGCGCATGGCAAACGATCTGGAAATGTGGATCTAAAAATGCCGTCGTTGCATGCTTAGATAATCGTCAACGGATGTTCGAGCACCACCCGTCAACATTGTGACCATACAACCATTGGAACTCGTTTGCATCGATTTTCTGACTCTTTATATGTCCAGAGGAGGCTACCAAAATATACTGGTTATTATAGATCATTTTACCAGTTATGCACAGGCCATTCCGACAAGAAACCAGACAGCCAGGACTACAGCCGAGGTTCTGTTTAATGGTTTTATCGTACATTATAGCATGTTCCAGTGTGCAAACTTTGAAAGTAAGGTCATCAAGGAATTATGTCAAATTACTGGAATAAAAAAGTCTCGCACGACACCCTATCATCCAATGGGCAATGGTATGTGTGAGTGATGAAATAGGACACTGCTAGATATGTTGGGAACGCTCAACCCAGATCAGAAAAGGGATTGGAAAAGCTATTTAGGACCATTGGTTCATGTATATAATTGCACACGCCATGAGTCTACAGGCCAGACACCATTCTTTCTGATGTTTGGAAGAGAGCCACGCCTATCTATTGACCTCGTATTTGGATTAGACAAAGGTCGTGGATCGGGCAATTTGTTCAGTTATATCAAATCTTTTCGGAACCGATTGGAAGAATTGTACAAAACTAGCTACATGTCTTGTAATCTCAAGAAACACAGAAGAGAGCATATGACCTGAAAGCAAGTGTTGCACCTCTTCAGCCAGATGATAGGGTTCTTGTGAAGATTGTAGCATTTGATGGAAAACACAAAATTGCAGATCGCTGGGAGACTAATATTTACATTGTACAATTCCAACCAAACCCGGATATTCCAGTTTACGTTTTACGATCAGAAAGAGGGCAAAGGACCCAAACGCGCGCTTCATAGAAATTTGCTGCTTCATATTGGCGCCTTGCCAATTCAGTCGGAGCATAGTAATCGTAAGCAAGAGAAACAAGTTTTCAAGTCCGCGACGTCGTAGACTAGAAATTCACCCAAAAATAATTTCAGGGAAACAGATTCAGACCAGGATGAAAAGAATTGTATATCGCTTTATCTTCCAAGTGATAATGAAATGATTGGTGTATCTGGTGGTTCCGAAATGGCAGATACGGGAGATATGTCTGTCAGGAACAGTGTCGAAGATGATTTAGCCGGCGAAAATTCAATTGCAGACTCCTCCAGTGAGAGTCTTAGAGTGGATGATGAAACCTCTTCAAACTAAGGTGATGGTAATCCCAGTGTGGGAGGAGAGTTGGTCTCAGGTAGTGCAGTTGATGATAATGAGCAGAGTGGTCATACTGCTGAACAGTCTGGAGCTATGAATCCAGAAGACACTGTGATCAACATTGATAATGACTCAGCAGTACCAGGCCACATCAGGGTTGAGAGCCACAGTAACGTAGTAGTTACTGATCAGTTACGAACAGAGAAGAGTTCCTTGCCTGTTCCATCACCACGACGTTCTAGTCGAGTGACGAAAGCACCTTCATGGATGACCTCTGGAGACTATGTGATATCCCAAGCCGTTAATGAGCCAGACTGGCTAACAAAAGTCCGTGTCTCCAGTCATTGCACACAAACGGAGTTTTTAACAGCATGCCTGAAACCATTTCCGAAACCATAATTTCCATCATGGTGGATAAACCTAAATGATGAGGACATCATTTACATGTGTGGTGGGAAGTGTTCATTGATGAGTGAAATAAAGTCATCAGTTGCAATTATTGTGTTATTCTTATTTTATACATATTTAGCCAATTAGGCAACCTTGATCCAGGATTACTTGTTCGATTTTTGTTCACTCTGAGCAATGAAGCTACCCTGATTACTGTTCATGCTGGGTTGTTCTATTATATGACAAGTGGTAAGTAACTTTCTGATTGGTCAGTTTGCTACTTGTCTGTATAAACAACATAGCATGAGCAGCATATTGATGGTGGTCATTCCATTGAAGTTTGTGAAGGGTGCTGGTCATGTGATTGCAGTAAGAAAAGCGCCTGATGATTCTTTTGCTTCAAGGAAAATGTGACTTGACCTTTGTCCCACATAATAAGGTAAATAGATTTATAATATAGCTAATGTAACAGTTTTGTTTATATGTACTCTGTATATTTCTCTGAAATGTATATTGATGTATTTTAGTACTTTTAATAGGTTATCAACCTGCATATTCTTTTCTGAACCTATCATTCTGTCCATACGCTTGTCTGTCTGTCTGCTCTCTACTTTTGCTCTACACACTGATTGTTTTGTGTTTAGGTTTAGTTGGTCCACTATCTCTCTAGATGGATGGGGTAGTAAGTCATTCGTATTGAATGTACTGTAAAATGAATCAATGTATACATGCATAACAATAATGCACTGATGACGGTATTGTTATTTATAGTTGTAGTAAATGTAATTTTATTGTATTTGCAGGGTGTAAGAAAACATGAGAAATTTATTTATCTCCATTTACCAGCCTCGTGCACAATAAACCCAATTTCTTATAACAAATACTGGACTTGTATATTCTATTCTGTGAGCAAAAGGCAAGTGCTGTAACAGAACCATCATCAGTACCATGGGTTTATGATCCTGTGTAACGACATAAAGTGGTTTATCTTAATGGTCCTGGTGGTTCTGGTAAAACTACACGTGCATTAAGATTAAGTCCGATAACCCCACTGACATGTTAGTGCTAACACCAACTCACCGACTTGCCAGGGAGATGAAATAGAGAGGTGTTAAGTCTATTACTTATCACAATGTTTGGAATTTGTGTCGCCCTAATGATCTCATAGTTGCATCCCGGAAAATAGTTCGTGATTCACTTCAAAATAAATTAATCTCACTTCATAAAAGAAATTTCGAGAGGTATCTCATTATGTTATCGCCCAGCAGATACCCGTTGACAGAATACTGACATTGAGATTCCCGGATCCGTGAAAGCTTGTTCTTATTGATATTGTTGTTGTTGTCCCCGCTGATGCTGTTGAGAAAGCTTTAGCTACAGGAGTCTGATGTTTTATCAATAAAGTACGATGAAATTTCTGACAACACGAAATCACCTTATTGGTACTATAAGTAACTTATATTCCTATAAGTAACTTATAGTACCGATAAGGTGATTTCGTGTTGTCAGATATTTCATCGTACTTTATTGATAAAACGTCAGACTCCTGTGCTTTAGCACACAGCCATCATGCTGGACTATAGGAAATGCAATAACACTTCACTTATCGCAGGGACTAACAATCCACGATACCAATATTTGGATTGTCAGTGTTTGTGTCGAATTGTCAAATTTAGTGTATCTGGCAATATCGAAAATTACTAGGATGTCTTAACTACACTGGATGGTTTATACTGTGGAATAATAATCCACGATACCAATATTTGGATTGTCAGTGTTTGTGTCGAATTGTCAAATTTAGTGTATCTGGCAATATCGAAAATTACTAGGATGTCTTAACTACACTGGATGGTTTATACTGTGGAATAATAATCCACGATACCAATATTTGGATTGTCAGTGTTTGTGTCGAATTGTCAAATTTAGTGTATCTGGCAATATCGAAAATTACTAGGATGTCTTAACTACACTGGATGGTTTATACTGTGGAATAATAATCCACGATACCAATATTTGGATTGTCAGTGTTTGTGTCGAATTGTCAAATTTAGTGTATCTGGCAATATCGAAAATTACAAGGATGTCTTAACTACACTGGATGGTTTATACTGTGGAAGATAATCAACCTCAGAAAATTAATGAGACTTTAAATATGGTAAGGAAAAGATTAGCTGGTTATCAGCGAAATGACAAAAAGCATAAACGTGAGTTTGATCTTGATCTTGAATTCATCATGGAGTTAAAACAATGACAAAACAATCACTGTGCTTGCTGTAACAAAATAATGTCATGGCAATATTCTCCTAATGACCCACGACAATTTACCTTGGACAGAATCAATAGTAGTTTTGGACATACACGTGTGAATGTCATGCTGACCTGTCTTGAATGTAACAGACACCATGGAGCTAGTGGCATGATTTGCTAGTGAATCCATGCTGGTGGTAATTGTGTATTTTCAGGAATTATTTGTAATTGTTCATGGAGAAATCCACACTGAGGAGCCGTCGAATCAAGTCGGTAGATTGCAGGCCTACCCATAGATCTTACCACATTGGAAAAGCAGCAGAGAGGATGAACCCTACAACTTTGTAGAGACCTTATTTTTGAAAATTAAGGGTTCCCTGAAGAAAATAAGTTTTTGCTTTAATAATGAAAACTTCTTTAATTGACCAGATTTTTTCACAATCCGGTCACGTGCGTATGTCATTCACCCTCTCTGCTGCTATGACTTTTATCCAAAAATTATATCAAGTCCGTTGCGATATCTTGACCTTGGATCGTGTAAATTTATCGTTACAAAACCAAAAGGAGTAGCTTGTGCTTTTGAAAAGAAATTTTTAAATTTATTCATGTCCATGTCGCCTGAACACCAAGTATAATAAATATTCTGCAGCGTATGATTATCAACTCCGTTGAACACAACTAAAATATTACAGTTGTCTCTGATTACTTTTGGAATTTGTGTATAACGCTGTGTAACATAAATCAAGTCTGTATTTTTATGTCTACCTCGTGAAAATATTCTAGCTGGATTTGATTGTTTGTCCAGCATAACATCATCATACACCACTAAATTATTAATAAATCCATCTAGGTCATCTACGGATGGTGCTTCATCAATATCAGTAATAAAGTCTATGACATTGTCAGAGACGTTGTCTTCATGTAACGATTTTGCGTTTTCATTAAAATCTTTAAGTACTTCGTAACATCGCTGATCATCTACAGATGGCGCTACTAAATATAATTTATCCCACTTCAGCCATCGCATTATTAGATTAAGCAATAATTGCGTCTTTCCACTTCCAGATGGGCCTATTATAATCATTCTGATAGAATCTGGTAACGCTGGATGGTGTTTTACTGGCTCTTGTTTTCGTGTCGCAGAAAAGTCAATTATATCCATATAATAAATAATATGAGTCTATATTGTGTTCGATGCAGAACACCTACCGATACTACTAAATTAACGACAATAACAACAAAAAATAAAAGACGTGCACTTACAGGTAAATGTGTGAAATGTGGCACCAAGAAATATAAATTTATTCCAACAAAGACAGGGGGTGATATAGCCGCTTCGTTAGGAAAATTACCAGGAACTCCATGGGCTAAATATCCCGGTGAGAAACATTTACCCGGATATAATTATTGTGGTCCTGGAACTCGTCTCGATATCAGACTCGATGATCAAGATCAACCAAGACCCGGAGAGTATCCTGTAAATAAAATCGATCAAGCGTGTCATGTTCACGATGTCGCGTATAAAAGTAAGGATTTGCAACACCGACATCTCGCGGATGTAAAATTGATTCACGCGTTAAATTCTATACCTAATAAATCTCTCAGAGAAAAATTAGCTAGTTTTCTAGTAAAAACTGCAATGAAAGGTAAACTAGTGTTAGGGGCTGGCAATTAATTATATAACTATCATAATGGAATCTGTTTATTATTCCCCGAGAGGATTTTGGAGAGGTAAAGCAGCGATTGGTAAACTCGCCGAAGCAGCAAAAGTTTCACATGATGTCGCTGCATCATGGTTAGCACGACAGGCAATATGGCAAATCTTCCTAAGTCCACCTAAAAGAATTCATTACGCGCATTTTGATGTTAGTGTCCCTAATGAAGTTCATCAAGCGGATATTTTATTTTTACCACACGATACCATTAAAACACGTGGACGAAAATCACGCACATACAAATACGCATTGACTATCGTTGATGTTGCTAGTAGATATAAAGAAGCGGAGCCATTATCAACGAAAACAGCATCCGAAGTTGCATCTGCGTTCGAACGAATTTATCAACGTGGTGGTCTACGATGGCCAAAACTACTACAGGTTGATCCCGGTAAAGAATTTCTTGGAGTAGTATCATCGTTGATGAAGAAATATAATGTTAAAATCAGACGAGGATATACTGAAATTCATCGTGATCAGGCAATCGTTGAACGATTTAATAGAACACTTACCGAGCGGTTATTCGGATACCAATACGCAAAGGAAATATCTACTGACCTCAAAGATAGATCTCGTGAATGGGTTGCAAGATTACCGAGTGTGATAGCTGCGTTGAATAATGAAATTACTCGTGCAACTTCCATGAAACCTTCTAATGCGATCAAAAAAAAAATATATACCCCATAGCTATAACGGACAACAACCTCAACCAGTATTAGGTAATGTTACAGTTAGATATTTATATGAACCCGGCGAACTTGAAGGCGGTAAAAAAAGAGCAACCGATCCTATCTGGAGCGTGACTACACATAAAATTTCTGGCGTGGTTAGATCCACTGGTAGACCTCCAATATACAGACTAGATTCTACGGCCCCTCAACGTGGATTTGTACGTGAACAATTACAAGTAATTCCTGAGGATACGCAATTACCACCAAGCTCAATTTTATAAATGTCCAGAGCCTCGACGTCGATTACACTCAAGACAAGTCAGCATTACATTTTCACGTGTGTGACCGAGATCACTATTAATTCTGTCTACGGTAAATTGTCTTGGATTCGAACACTGCCATGACATATTACAGTTGCAACTTGTGCAATGATTATTTTGTAATTGTTTTAATTTTATAATAAATTCAACATCAATATCAAAATCACGATTATTTTTTTTGTCACATTGCTTATAACCAGATAGTTTTTTTCTTATTACGTCATTATTAACAATTTGATCATTATCTTCTATAAAATTCAGAATAACCCTATGTAGTTGAGATATTCTCCTGACTCGAGATACGGCGAGATAGACTAAATTTGACCACTCGATCCGATCATCTACAATCCAGATTTTAGTATCAGTTATAGTTAATCCTTGTGACGAGTGAATCGTTATAGCGTATCCTAACACCCACGGTGATTTATTCATACTCAGCGCATTCTCAACGACATTAATATCGACTAAAACAATGTCATTCAATACAAGATTCTGTACCCGGATATTTTCAATGTCTCCACCTGGTATTTCAACTTCAATATTCTGTCGTCGAGTATCTGAGGGGCGATAACACAAAGGTACAGGTATATCTGAAAATTTTTCTTTATGTAACAAAAATAATTTATCCTGTAGTTCATCAC